>CAODLS010583707.1:0-15398 GCA_948243855.1 Flueggea neowawraea | reverse complement strand
ACAACGAAGGAGAATGATTCTCTTATTGATTTTGACTAAAAAACTGCCACTAGTATAAAGAATATCCCAGTTTCCTCATGAGACAAGCACCATTTTCCGCTCCATTCGTGCATTAAGCACAGGCAATTAAACATAAGCCATAATCTAAGCAACAACTGAGAGGGCATTAATGGAGGGATGGAAATATAAACTCCCTCATTAATTAGCCGTAAAATAGGCAAATGAAAAACCAGCACCGATTTGTGTGAGCAACTTAACAACGAAGAGACAAAGATTGCTGTCTAACGCTACACCAATACTTACCCATCTCAGTCTCCTTGGTGCTTTAAGCACTAGACTGGTTCAAGTTACAAGGGATCTACATGACAGGGACAAGCGAATGAACCATCAATTTGTAAGAGTGGCACTCGAAACCAATTAACAAACTGGATGTTACTGTCTGCTACGCTACATAATATGGATTCTTCCTTCCGTTCCATATTGTAGCATATTATCACTTGTGTGAACACAATTGGTTCGGTTTTCTTGCCTGAATCGCATACAACACAACCCAATAAAACAAAAGGCAGAGCTGACATTGTTGATTTTAGACCATCTTTTTCTATTTATAGAATAGTAAGGCACATGAGACCAGAGGCACACAAGAGGGAAAAAGATCTCTTACTGATCAATAATTTCTTGAATGAACCATCAACAATATTTTTCGAGGAACCAGGAAGCCCATTAAACAAAAAAAACCACCATCTTCTAGTCAAATTTATAACAAGGCATCTACAGAAAATGGACAGGAACAAGAACAGGCATCTATGAACCATCGACATTTTTTTCAAAACTAAGTTGGCCCCGAATGAATAAACATAGTGCATTAAACACATTTAAACAAGATACGATTGAAGGCAACAATTGAGAGCAGAGATGAAAACAGGCACCAATGATAATTCGCTTGAGAAATTTAGCCACACAAGATTAGCGCATTGTTTCTAATAGGCTTCAGAAATTGTACTAGTTTATCTGGGTTCCCTTGAGAGAGGGAGAAAACACCACTCACTGTTCAGTGTATAAAACAGGCAAATCAAAACCACATACAATTTGTTTGAGCAACATGGAAGTATGATTCATAGCAAGGCATCAATCAAAGAGGGACAAGGACAAAAGAAAGAGAATACATCTCCTCCTTATCAGTTTGAAAGTCCCACCCACAATTTATTTTCGACTCCAACTGAACCATAAATTATCAGTCTATTATCCTTCCAAAGAGAAATACTTGTTATAAGAGCAAATGGAATCTGTTTTTATCTTCAACGGCACATAGCTTCGGCAAAAAACACTTCTCCTACTGGTGTTAATTTTTCTTTTTATGGATATCATAAACTGTTAAAATCAAAACAGTTGTAACAGCAATATCTCAGGTAGGTATCATTGATGGACAGAAGCTCAATGCTTCATTAAGCTCCACTGGATTTTGCAACATTTGAGGACGTTTGACAATAGTCCTGAACATTTCTCTTTATTTAAGCACCAGTACTGATATATCTCAGTGTCCGTCGTGCATGAAAGACTATATTAGCCCAGTAAACAACATATAAGGCACTGATTGACAGGGACATGAGATGGGAAAAGGGACCAGCAAAGGAGAATAGTTCTCTTGTTGATTAGACTAAAAAAAGGCACCGGTATAAGAATCTCAGTTCTGTCTCCGAATATATCTGTGTCCATGCATGAAGGACCATTATAGCCCAGTAAACAATAAGCCACGTATATAGGGAAGGGACCAGCAAAGAAGAATAATTCTCCTGTTGATCAGACTAAAAGAGGCACCAGTATATCTCAGTTTCCTCACAACAGCATATATGATCCTGAACAGTTCTCTTTATTTAAGCACCAGTACTAATATATCTCGGTGTCCTTCATGCATGAACCCAGTAAACAATAAGCCACATATACAGCACCAATTGACAGGGACGTGAGACGGGAAAAGACCCAGCAAAGGAGAATAATTCTCCTGTTGGATAGACTTAAAAAGGCACTAATATAAGAACAACAGTTCCCTTGCG
This sequence comes from Flueggea neowawraea, assembly GCA_948243855.1. Taxonomy (NCBI): domain Eukaryota; kingdom Viridiplantae; phylum Streptophyta; class Magnoliopsida; order Malpighiales; family Phyllanthaceae; genus Flueggea; species Flueggea neowawraea. Next base: position 13,344 of record CAODLS010583707.1, on the reverse strand, counting down.
AGAGCACAGATGAAAACAGACACCAGCAATAATTTGTTTGAACAACTTAGCCATGAAAGATGGGGATAGTCGTCTAATGGGCATCACAAATAGTACTAGTTTATCTTAAGCACTATTACTGATTTATCTCCCTCCCTTGGAGCACATTAAACAAAAAAGCCATCATCTTTACTCAAATTTATAACTAGGCATCATAGAAAGGGCCAGGGCCAAGAGAGTGAGGGGCAGCCATTTATGAACCATCAACAATTTTTTTAAGCAACTTGGTCGCAAAATAATAAACAGTGTGTTGAACACTTTTAAACAAGATATAATCCGAGGCAACCATTGAGAGCAGATATGAAAACAAGGCACCAGCGATAATTCGTTTGAGCAACTTAGCCCCCAAAGATAAGGCATTGTTGTCTAACAGGCTTCACAAACAGTACAACTTTATCCGGCTTCCCTTTGTGCATTAAGCACTAGTACAAATACATCTTGGTTCCCTTGAAGCCTGTTTAAAAAACAAGCCACTATCTTTTCCTTAAATTCATAACAAGGCATCTATAGAAAGGGACAGGGACAAGAGATAGAGCAATTTTTTTAAGCAACTTAGCTCTGCAAGAATAAACAGTGTGTTAAACACTTGTAAACAGATTTGTTCCAAGGCAACAATTGAGAGCAGAGATGAAAAAGAGACACCAGCAATAATTCGTTTGAGCAACTTAGCCACTAAAGATAGGGCACTGTTGTCTAACAGGCTTCACAAAGAGTACTACTTTATCTGGCTTCCCTTTGTGCATTAAGCAGTAGTACTGATATATCTTGGTTCCCTTGAAGCCCGTTAAACAGACAAGCCACTATCTTTCAGTCAAATTCATAACAAGGCATCTATAAAAAGGGACAGGGATAAGAGTAAGAGGGACATGCATCTATGAACTAACGACCTTTTTTTATTAAGCATCGCAGCCCAGAAAGAATAAACATAGTGTGTTAAACACTATCAAACAAGATATGATCCGAGGCAACAATTGAGAGCAGATATGAAAACAGGCAGCAACGATAATTCGTTTAAGCAACTTAGCCGCCAAAGATAAGGCATTGTTGTCTAACAGGCTTCACAAATAGTATTACTTTATCCGGCTTCCCTTTGTGCATTAAGCACTAGTACTGACATATCTTGGTTCCCTTGAAGCCCATTAAACAAATAAGCCACTATCTTTTACCCAAATTCATAACCAGGCACCATAGAGAGGGACTGAGGCAACAGAGGGACAGGCATCTCTGAACCATTGACAATTTTTGTAAGCAACTTAGCCCCACAAGAATAAACGCAGTGTGTTAAACACTTGTAAAAAAAATATGATCCAAGGCAACAATTGAGAGCAGATATGAAAACAGGCACCAGCGATAATTCGTTTGAGTGACTTAGCCACGAAAAAAAGGGCATTGTTGTCTACTAGGCTTCAAAAATAAACTAGCTTATTTAGGCTCCCTTCGTGCATTAAGCACAAGTACTGATTTATTTTCGTTCCCGTGAAGCCATTAAACAAGCAAGCCACTATCTTTAGGTCAAATTTATAGCAAGGCATCTATAAAAAAGGGCAGGAACAAGAAAGGGAACAAATTGCATAACACCACAAGCATATAATAATACACCACAAGCATTTCAATTCAGAGTGGAGGATATTTCCATGGGAATCCTCAAAACATTATGCAGTTCAAAGAGAGAGACAGAAGACTCACTTGTGGGCACTGAATTCAGACTCGAGGTTAATGAGGTTTTGAGAAGAGAAAGAATTTTTTTTTTCCTTCAGGAACAGCTCCATAGCTTTTCAGACTCTCCCTCTCAGAATCCTCTTTAGAAATTCTGATAAACCTAATATTTGGAAATCTTTTCGACCGAAGTTGGTCAGAGCATGGCACAAAGATGAAACCCCAAACCCTAAATAACGGGACCCGGTTTGTGTCTGCTTTTTATAGAGCTTACGGCGGTGGCTGACGAGGCAGTTTGCTTGCGTTAAAGTTACGCATATATTTGGCAAAAACAAAAAAAATTACGCATATAAAAATAAAATCTGTTTTAATATGCCAGCGCAGATATTGAGAAAACTAGCATATCATATAAAAAGATTTAAAAATAAACAAATATATATATCATAAATTATATAAATATACAAATGTGAAGAATTTTTTTTAGATAATTTTATTCATCTTTTTATTCATAAATACTATTAAATTTTTTATTAAAAGTCAAATTATTAATTAAAAAATTATTTAAAATTTTAATTATCACACATTTAATAATTATCTGCAGACTGAAACTATATCTACAATTTTTTTTCGGAGAATTATATCTACAAATTTGATTAAGTGCATTCTCCCATTGGCTAAATTATAAGCCAATGAAAGGTTAATCCTTGTAATTATACCAAAATTAGTCGTTTGCATTATCATTGAATTGAAAACTGGAGCTCCAAATACATGACATGCACTAAACAATGATTATGCAAATTTTAATTTTGCTCCAAACACTGTCTCTACAAATTTGATTCATTATATTTTTATTTTTTATTTTCCATAAAACATGTATACTGATTAAAGTAAATATTTTGTTTTTGTTTTGTGTAGTACAATGAAATTCTTGGCAAGGGAGCTTCAAAGAAAGAGTACGGACTCTTTTCTTTCATTTTTGTGGCAAATTGTATTCGGAGCTTTATCCTTTTGCGAGTTTTTATATGATGATGTTGCAGTTGCAGTTATAAAGTGTTTGATGAATATGAAGGAATTGAAGTGCCATGGAAGCAGGTGGAGGTTTATGATTTCTTTTAAACCCTGAAGATCTTGAGAGCCTTTGTTGTGAAATTCAACTGCTTGGGCTGATACTCAAGACCATAAAACATGAAAATATATGAAGTTCTACACTTCTTGGGCTGACACCACTAACAAAAATATTAAATTTGTACAGGTATGTTCACTTCTAATTCTCTCACACAATAAGTACTATGCAAGTTTCAATATTTCTTTTTGAATTCTTGGTCATTGAAATTTATTTTTTGAATTTGAGTTTCATTACTTATATAGGCTAAAGCACAAAAGGGTGAATATTAGAGTTTCAGGAGGGTGAATATTAGAGTTTCAGGAGCATTGTGTCACGAACCAATTGTCGTGACACGTAGGATGTCTGAGATGCTTGTTAATGAGCTAAAGTGTGGGTTACGGGACAACGAAATGTGTGGAATATGTGTTGTAGATGTTGCGTCTATTTTGAGTTAGACATGCCGACCCAATTGAGTTTGGGGAGTTTGTCACTGGTCTAGAACTTAACTATGCCGAATGAGCATGTCATCCAGGCACCACACTGGTCTAGAGTTGTTCTCGCTCTCCTGATAAGCCTACGGAAGGGTGAAACCAATGAGCATCAGAGACGGATAAAGGTTGAACCTTGGGTATGTGAGAGTCCTAGGGTGTCGCACAAGTGATGTCCATGCGTTAAAACTCTGACCCTGTGACAAATGGTATCAGAGCCCAAACGTGTGCACACTGTGTCGTTTGCCAAACATTCTTTACCACGATGGCGAGGTCGATAGGGAGCAAAGAAGAGTTTGAGAGATGCTTGCACTCTTTTGAATGGATGGGAGTGTTCGCATGTGGGTCCTTTAGATAATAGGGACAAGTAGGTAGGAAACTGCAGTGATAATTCGCCAAGCGCTCGAGTCCACACTAGCACCCCAAAGAGAGGAGGGTATGTCACATGTAAACATGGTCATTATTGAACCGGACACGATTCGAACTGAAACCGAATCAAGTCGAACTATTCTCAATGCAGTCTGGTTCAGGTTTAATATTTTACAAAACTGTGGAACCGCCGACCCAATTAACCATTGCAAACGGTCCAATTTTAGACCGTTGGCAACAGTTAAATCTCAAATGGGTCCAATGGTCCTTTTTACCATTGGACCCTTTTTAATTTTTTTTCTTATTTTTTTTTATTTTTCTCACTATAAATACATCAATTCTCCCTCTAACTTTCTCACATCAATTGTCTACCATTCTATTCTCTCTCAAAATTCTATTCTCTCTCGAAGTTCTCTCATTCAATTTAATCTCAAAATTCTTTCACTTTTTTTACTATATCTATTCTTAGAAATACAAAAAAATAATTATTGTTACTATATTTCTTATTCTAATAATTTTTCATTATATTAGTTTTATGAACATTGTTATATTTTTGTATTGTCATACATTTTTTAAAATTAAATTTTTGTTGATCATTTTTTATATTTAGACAAAAAAAATGACAAATGAAAATAGAACTTTTGAAAATGTTAAGATGAATGCATATTTGCAAACTTAAGAGAGTGAAACTCAACCGCCTCCCACACAAGAAGGAGGTGTCAAAATATCGAATTCTGACATTTTCAAGGTTCATTTCAAGAAGACGCCAAAAGAAAATTGTAATAACCCGTCTGTTTAGATGAAATTTCCCTGTAGAGTTCCGACAAGGTCTCTGATAGAGTAACATTTGATTTTGAATAATGCTAGTTTAGTCTCAATTTGAATCTCGAATGATTTAGGTGATGTTTGGGTCTTTGAAAATGTTTGAGAATGTTTAAAAGTGTTATCCATGAAAGATTGGGTGTGGTTAAGTCCCGGGAGTGATGAGATTCATAATTTGAAGTTAAGAACACATTGAAAGGGTGATTTTGCACACGTAGGGCTTACTGGCAGCCATCTACGTGCATAGCAGAAGTATCAACGCACGTTGTCAAGGTAAGCAAGATGAACGTTATTTGGAATAGGAACGCAACGTACGTTGAGCAAGCACAACGTACGTTATCTGGGTGCAGAGATGATCAACGTGCGTTGAATGGAACTACGCACATTGTATTGTGTTGATGTCAGGTCCGAGGCTACTGGAAACATCATAACATACGTTGATGATGTACAACGCACGTTGTGGATGACAATAACGTACGTTGAGCATGAGAATGACATACGTTGCTTTGTTATTTCGCTGAAATGGTGAGTTTAGATCCGTCTGTCCTTATAAACCCCCAAACCCGACCTCTTCATCATTTCACGTCATTTCTCACCCAAAACTCTCTCAATCTGGCCCAAATCTCTCTCTCATTGGTCACCCATCATTCCTTAACATCATCTGAGATAAGATCAAGCTTCTAAACCTTTCTTTTAGTCATTTTCTGCAAGATTGTTCATATTAGAGTTTTGAATAAAAATGCTCATAGGTTCGGATTCGTGATGTTTCTATTGGAATGATGGTTAGGGATTGTTAATTCGGGATGTAGGGAGTCTAAAATACCTAGGGATAGCTTGAAATCGTGAGAATCAATCATGGTTGAAAATGGGTTTAGATGGAGCTAAGGTTTGGATTTTCTGATCTTTTTGTGTAATTGGAAGTTGAAGAACGTTGGATTAGGTTAAAATGGACTTAGTAGAGCATGATTTGAGCATTGGTTTTGAGGATTTAAGTGTTTGAACGAAATGGGTTTTCCCTTGAGAGGGTGCGACATGTTTGAATGATTTTAGATGGATTTTTGTTTAAATCTGAGTTTGCTATTGATATGTCTAGGTATGGGAGAGCTAGATTAACTTAAATCCTCATGGGTTTCGAAGATTGCATGTCGTTTGTTCAAGGGTTCATGGAAATCCGAATTTTGACTTATGAGTTCTTGAGAATTTTGTGTTCGATTATTGAAAAGGATGTTAGATTGTGTTTAGGAAATCGATGATAGTCATTGTGGATGATTGGTAAGGTTGGAGAATTGATGAAAAGGTTAAGCATTCGGTTGAAATAGGATTTCAACATTGTATTGAGTTATCCACATTTGCATTCATCAAACTTTTGTAATGGCACAGCTATCCTTTCTGAGTCTGTTGTACTTTATTTATGTTGTTAGCTCTGTTTGACTTTCGAGGCGACCAATCATTCACTAGTGGACTGTGACTTGGAGTATTGACTCGGCGTCCAGGTGAGTGCGATGTCGACTTCAGACACATAGGCTGTGTCTTCTGAAAATTATATGTTTTTAATATGTCTGGTATGAATATGAAATTGGTTTAATAATGGATTGACTATTAATAATTGATTTGTGTGATTAATAACCACACCTAATATTTGATTCTAATATGTAATAATAATTATATATACTCTCTGAAAATGAACTTTGTTGCATAAATGTCTGCTACATATATGTTTGATAATATTAATTATATTTTATACTATCATTATCATCACTATTTATGTGGGCATAAATATCGTGATAATATGATATTTTTCTGTTAAATATTTGCAATACGTCTGATAATTAAAATATTATATTATGCTACAATAATACATATTATCTGCTTATGTTAATACATAGATTAGTTAATATAATTTTTTTAATTTTCTTTAATAATGCATCAGCTAATAATGTTTCTATTACTGAATTAAAAAGTATTTGTCAACCAACTTTTGGGGGAAGATTTTTTCATGTTTGATGTGCATATCATGTTTTAAATTTATGTGTTTAAGATGGTAGTAGAGCACTTAACATTTTTTTAGAAACAATTAGAAATGTTATTTTTTATATTTGAGTACACCCTCTAGTTACAAAAACATAATTAAATTTTTGCACCCACGATACTTTTTTCAAAAGATGTTCCTACTCATTGGAATTCGACATTTAAATTACTTAATCGATCCTTTGAATATAAAGATTTATTGTGTTCTTTTGCATGATCTAATATTTCACAATACAATATTTTTCCACAAAATGTAGATTGTTTGTAGTTCAATTTTGAATATTTTACGAGTTTTTAATGAAGCTACTCATACATTTAGTAGTGTCTATAAACAAATTTTGCATCAATTTTTAATAGAAACAATGAATGTGGCTAGTGTATTAATGGAAGGAATGAAGGTTGAAAAAATTAGTTATGACGTTTTAGAAATGAAAAATAAATGGTTGCGTTATTATAAATTTATTTCTGAAATTTATCTTGTTACTATGATATTTAATCCTAGATATAAATTTGATGGTTTAATTGAACGTTTGAAAAGATATTATGAATTGTTAGGATTAGGTGATGATGAAGATGTTGATGTAGTGGTTCTAATTTCTAAAGTAAGAAATTTGTGCAATGAATTGTGTGAAGCATATCTTATTACTTCCATTAGTAGAGACATTTCGTCAGCCATTCCGCTTTCCTCTTCTTCCTAACAATTTGTCAAATATGGTCACCAATTTTTACATGAAAGGAGGAAGAAACTTAGATCGAACTCATACTCGGAACTCGATACTTATCTAACCACAGTTTTTGAGGTTGGTGATGATGCAAATTTTCAAATTTTGAGTGGCGAAGGCAATAAGAACTTTTACATTCATCATCATCTGACGAATAGGTTAATGATGGTTCAATAACGAAGACTTTCAACTCCAACGAAGATAAATAAGTAAGTGGGGTGTAACTAATTGTATCAATGTAAGTACGGGAACTACGTAGACTTTGATTCCTCTAAACTACGAAAGGATACGCAGACAACTTAATATAATGAAGTCCAAGCAAATTTTTTATTTTTTTTTCACATTTGTAAAAATTAATTACTTGTATTCCATATTTGTTTTAATTATTTGTTGATGAAATTAAGTTTAGGCCTTTTTTTATTTTTTTCACATTTGTACAAATTAGTTACTTGTATTCCATATTTATTTTAATTATTTGTTGATGAAATTAAGTTCAAGCCCATTTTTTATTTTTTGTTTTTCACATTTGTAAAAAATAATTACTTGTATTCCATATTTGTTTTAATTATTTTTTAATAAAATTATTACTTATATTTCTTCAATTTTTATTAGTGATTTTTATTTAAAATATGGTAGAGAATATCTATATTCACAATTACATTTATGATTTAACAATTACAAACCAAAATCAAACCGAACCGAATTAAATTGGGACCAAAATTGAGTACAACAACATTAAAAAAAATAAAAAATCCGGTTCGAACTAAACACAACCAGAACCGACGACCGAATCTGTCCAAACCGTTGACTGAACCTCCGAAAACTGGAACGGACCGGAACTGAACAGCCCAGAACAACCCCTGGATTGTTTGGTTTCGATCCACTCCCCTTCACAAAACCAAATTCGTTGGTTCATGAACTTGAACCGACCGTGGCCACGTCTAGTTGCATGTGGCTCTCCTAGAAGATGGAGACGAGTAAGCAGGGTGATCGCACACTGATCCGAGAAATCTTCGAAGGATGGGTTTATAGTTCTTGCATGAGGGCGTGCATGAATTGGGTATAGGAGAATGTCATGGACCAATTGTCGTGACACACAAGATGTGCGAAATGATTGTTGATGAGTTAAAGTGTGGGTTGCAGGGGCAGCGAAATGTGTGGAGTACGTATCGCAGGTGTTGTGCTTATTTTGAGTTAGGCATGCCGCCTCAATTGAGTTTGGGGAGCTTGTCGCTAGTCTGAGACGTGACTATGGCGAATTGGCGTGCTATCTAGTCACCACACTGGTCAAGAATTGTCCCTGCTCTCCTGATGAGTTCATAGGTGGTGAAACCAATAAGCATCAGAGACAAATAAAGGTTAAATCTCGGATATGTGTAAGTCCTGGGGTGCTACAGGGGTGATGTCCCTACACTAAAACTCTGTTCCTATGACAATTGGTGTAGGCAGATACTAGAAGGGTTTCTCTATCTCCATATTGCATTTACTATAGGAGACAATTGGTTTAAATTTTCCATTGTTTAATGTAACGTAATATTGGTCTCTAATTGTTTTAAATCTACAAAAAAATTTAAAATATTTTTATAAAAGCAAGATTTACGTGCAACACATGTACATAAAAAAAATTAGTATATAAAAAGGAAAGAGCCGATACAACAAGATTTAAATAAATAAAAAGATCAAATACTTTAAATATATTAATTATTTTATATTAACAAAAACTTGTAGTTATATACAATAAATGAAAAGGTTTAGTTTAATTAAGTTTCAAAGGTGTTTTTTGATTAATTTCTAATTTATAGTCAATTTTTTATTAATTACTAAAATATCTACTACAAAATAATTAGATGAACTCATACTTATTCTAATTCTTTTAAACAGTTGTGTTTGTTTGAAGTATATTTAGTAGAAAAAAATTGTAGAAATAAAATGTATTATAAAAAAAGGAAAATACATATTTTTTTAGAAGTAGATTATTGAGGTAAATTTGGTAGATTAGAAATATACGCTAATTATTTCGAACTCTTAGTTTTCTTTTGGTATTACTCACTCCTTTGAGTATTAGTATCACTCAATATTATTTTTCTCTCTACCTTTCACCCTCGGTTAGAACTAATTAATCAGACAAAACCCATTTAAGCAAAATCCAAACCATCTATAACCCGAACTCATTTAAAATCCAGTCACTCTTTCAATTGTTTAACGAGGAATTTACCCCCCTCGGTTTCTTGCTAAAATAATTAAAAACCGTTATTTTTCTTATTTTGCATATTTATGATCCTCCAATTTTTGCCACTTTACATATATGTTACTTCAACCAAGTGAAGAGCACACATGCTGTCTCTGTGTCACGGACACGCAACACCCATATTTATTCTATTTTTATTATTTTTTTATTATAGATTCGTTTAAATATGTTTATTATATGCTTTTTTGTTTTAATTTTGTTTTCAACTTAAAAAATTCACTATATATGTAAAAACGTTCCAGATGCATGAAACCTACTTTTTTTAGTTTTTATTTTGTTATTATTCAGCTTCTTATTGCTCATTTTTATGTGCTATTAAAACGTACTTATTATGTTTTTATTTATTGGTTTGGTTTTTGTTTTCTAAAAAAGCGTGTGTTATATTTAAAAATAAAACCAAATGAAAGAGTGCTCATTTCTGAAAAAAAATGAAAATCAAATGAAAAATTGAAAATTGAATAAAAGCTAAACAAGACAACTAGTTTGTATTTTAAAAAACAAATTGAAAATCAAACAGAAAGAAGTGAAAATGAGTTTGTCTTTAAGACAAATCAAAAATTGTATAAAAACTAATATTCAACGAAAATAAAAGGGAAATTAATTTCTGAGTTCCTAAGATTTATTCTAATTAGTAAGTCAGAATTCGTATTTTTAAAATATTTTATACACATCTTTAAAGTTTAGAATATGATTGCATTGAAGTCTTTTTGTGAATCTAGATCTACATGTTCTATACACATCCTCCAATTAAAATGTTCTACGTTTCAGTTACTTCAAACACTAATGAAGCAATAATCCATGAAAGATTTTTGTGAATCTAGAACTTTTATTCCATCAGAATTATCATCATCCTACAGGAATATACATCTACAAAGAAAAAAAGAATAATCACAATAATCTCAGCCTCCAATGCACATACATGTTCTGATTTAAGAGCTTGCACTCAAGTCCCTTACTCAGACTAATCACAATAATCTTGCCGGTGCTTTGTTTTGTCACCACCAACACCGAACCCACCAACACCACCATCACATCCCAATCACCAGCAACACCAGTCACCAACCACCGAAAATAAGTCCACGACCTTCATTTTTGAAATCAAAACAAATTATTTAATTTATTTTTAATGATTTCAAACCCATTTTTGATACATGGCCTACCAAAACTAGTAAATGTTGATTCTCTACTTCTTCTTATCCTCAGATGAAATTTCATCTTCTCAAATATCGGTATCCATAAGTCATTGACTTGTTATCCTCTAATAAAAAAAATTTCCTCTCAAAGAAACCCTTCGCTGCAATCGATTTGAACAGATTAATGAAAGCCCATCACCACCATCTAAAAAACAGAGCAAATGAAGAATACATTAAGTTTGAAAAAATCGATCTGGAACAGAGACCTCCAATACGTCGGCTCCACCACCCCAACATGCCGGAACCCTAACAACTGAACAATACCACAAAACCCGGAAAACCACAATGAGAAAAGGATCCTTGCTTTCTGGTTGGAAATCAAGAAACGATCCTTGCTTTCTGGCCAGAAATCAAGGCCTTCGAAACCCAACTGGCCTAAACCAAAATCTGCCAGAGCACATCCTAGCTGGAACCATCGGCGACTGGGCACCACGTGACACTGCGGTTCCGGTGGGGTTGCCAGTGGAGAATGAGATAGATAGGAAATTAAGAGATTAGGTCTTGAAATGGATGTGGGTTTGAAATGACGAGAGAGAAACATAAAGAGAGAAGAGAGAAAAGCACACATGTTTAGAATGGCTTCCGATTTTGAAATTTAAGGGAGTTTATTTCTGTAAATTTTTATTTTTATTAACTCCATTAATTAAAAAATAAGCGTGAAGCATAAATTTGTTATTTTTAAAAATACGGAGACTAACTTATTAATTAAGACAAATCTTAACGATTCAGAAATTAATTTTTCAAAACAAAATGAAAACTAGTCCATACAAAACCAAAGAAGACGAAATTAATAGGAAAAAATAAAAATTAAATAAAAGATGAAAAAAATAGAAAACAAAACCAAAACAGATTCAAAACAAAAAAAATAAAATAAAAAATTTTCCCCTTGGGCTTTTAATCTCGAATTGTTACCAGTGCTTGTAATTATTGAAAATATTTGCAAATTAAAAATTGGGAGCATACATCAGTGAGTATGTTTGCCAAAGAACCCAAATATGTAATTGGCCCATGTTTAACCGTTTCATGTCGAAAATTGCCATACCCCATAAAACAAACCACACTGTTGAGCCATTTTGGCTCTAGCTTTTCAAAATTTCAAGCTCCAAACCAGTCGAACTTTGGCTTCAATGCTTAAATATGACAAGAAAAAAAACCTAAAAACATCAGTAGCAGACAGACAACAATCCTGCATTCAATCACAATGATGCACAATCTGAAAAAGATGAGACGATGAAAATATAATATAAAAGAGAATTGTTCAAAGAATGGCAACATAGTTAGTGACCAGATATAGCTTCAATTAGAACACAACCCTCAATTAATTGCATGAAGCAATTAAATCCGAAAAGGGTAGAATATCAAGTACAATATAAGTGCATATCAAGCAAAATCAAGATTATAATTATTGCAAAACTTTCTGAGGTTCCTAAAAAAATTTCCCTTGCAGGTTTCCCCATCTACATAGCAAAACTGGTGTAAATGAGAGTTGGAGAACCTGTTATTTGTGAGGATTTTTCATGGATTCTTCCTTCATGAAAATCCATGCAACTTTGTATTGGTTACTCTTTGTAACCTCAAGATGATTCTATGCTTCTGACAAATTTCTTGGCCTGTCATATGCCAGAAGAAAATCAAAAGAATCAAGTCTTTAAAAAAATGTGCATCCATATAAAAACTGCACTGAGAAACTAGAACTGACTTGAGAAGATTAATTTGAAAACCAAATTCTCAGAAACTGGGAAGAGAAAAATGAAACCTGAGAAGAATTGTTGCAAATCGTACCTGCTCTAGAGTTAGAAACATAATCACATTCCAAGATCCTAGCCGGCCAAAATTTGGAATGAAACCCTTGTAGAAAGCTAAAGGACCCTGCAAATACCAGGCCAGGCATCGTGATTACAACTAGAATGTGGATTCAGATTAGCGAGATGGTAAATGTATAAAGTTGAAAGATAATCGTACATCATTCTTCAAAGTTTTGATGAAACAGTCCAGGGTACTTTTGTAAGCGGAATCTCCCATCATTCTTGATTTAACCTGCCAAAGAATGAGGTGACAAAGCTGCATAAACTACCTATCTCTTAATACATAAAGAAACCATGCAACTGAACTGCTCAAGAGGAATGAGGGAACGTATCAGTACGCACATCATTGAAAGTTAAATCAAGCTAATCAAGAAACATTTTGAAATATTCTCATGTAATAAGAGCATTTTTGACATATTTTATCATATATCTTTGCATAATTGCTATATCTTCTCTTTTTAAAAGCAAACTTCATTAATATTACGAAATAACTATTTGCAAGCTAGTTGCAGACAAACCGGACATGGAAAATTTCAAATTATAAACTGATCTTGAAAGAGCTGAATTATGAATTAAGAAGAAAGTATGGTAACATACCACATCAACTGGAGAACCAATGCAAACAGCAAAAAAGCCTGCCCCCAGACCAGAAAGAAGATGAGTTACAACATTATCTGTGAATCCAGGAATTTTCAGTATTGTCTGCAGAGAAATAACTGAATTAGGATTTAAACTTAAAATTAAATGATGTGCTGTATGAGATGAGAAGAGACATGGGAAAACCTGCTTCACTTGATCGTAGCTTGCTAGCTCAGCAGCATTTATAATTGCATTTCGTGCTATATTGGGTCCAATCCCAGTCCAAAGAG
>CAODLS010583591.1:0-19388 GCA_948243855.1 Flueggea neowawraea | reverse complement strand
GCTGGTCTCACTATGCTAGACTCTGTCCCCATCAAATTCGGCCTAGCATAGTCTGGCATAGTCATTGGCTGAAACGCCGAATTTTCCTGAACAACCCTGCCAGGAGGCTGTTCTCTCTGAATTTGCTCATTGCCCTCCATTGCGCCCCTTTCCATATCAATCTCCTCTTCCATCTGCCGGAGTCTGTTTCTAAGGTTCTAAAGAGCTATCCTCTCAATCTCAGGATCTGCCTCGATTAACCCAGAAGAATTCCCTCTGGTCATATACTAACAAAATCCTGAAGAAAACAACATAACAACCCAAAAACGTAATCCCGAACAGACAGATAAAATAAAATACGAAAAGGCACAATGAAGCACGACAACAAAAACAATGCACAAAAATAACAAAACAAAAAAAACAAGACAAACGAAACAAAAATAACGAACTCAAAGAAAATAAAATAAAATAAAAATTGGCTAGATTAACAAAGTATTAGCTTTCCTAATATCCTAGTCCCCAGCAACGACGCCAAAAACTTGGTGTGTCCGGGTTTAACCATAAAGACTAAGGCAAGTGTACCTATTGTCTATAGCAAGTGGACCCTTGAGTACCGAGTGTCGTATCCCACAGAGACTACGATTATTAGCTACTCACTCTTCCTCTATTATCTAGCCGGAAAAATAAATGATTTCAAATCTATAAACTAAATAAACTAAACTCAAATTAAATGATATAATGAACGATGGGAAGATGGTACCTAAACGCTGAATTCCCCTAAACCGAATTAAGTAACAAGGACTTGTTATTCAAACAATCATTCAGGCAATTGGACCGTGGAAATTCCTAAGGTATATTAACGTTTCTCTCGAGTTAGCTAATGCCTAACGACTAGGTTGATTAATTGGAATCTATTCCTAATTAAAACCCCTAACGTTGCTTTAACACACTGCTCTATGAATTTCTCTATTAGGTTTGACCCTAATCCGGAGGATTTATGTCAACCTATCTCTAGATTTGCATGCAATTCCTCTCAATTATGAACGCTCGATCATACACAGAATCTCTCGATTACACATGCACGAAACAATATTGGAATCGAAAGGCTAGCAACAATCAATTCAACAATACGCAATATAAATCATAATTGAGTCGCAATCCATAAATCAATCGAATAAATAACATAATCTAACATCACATAATCTGCCTAAGGTTCATCACATCTAGGTACACAATAAAATTAGTTCATAACTAAAGAGAGATAAACAACAAGAACAAAGAGAAATCTAGAGAGAGAAGGAAAACCCATGACGAATCCTCCAATTCTTTGCGAAATCGCTCTATTCTTGATGGCCAATGTTGTTCCCCTTTGCTCCCACGTTCTTTGGCCTCTAAAGATGTGAATTTGTGTCTCCAAGTTGGTTCTTCCTCAATCAATGCCGAAACCCCACTTAAATAGGCGATTTAGGGCGTTTGAAATAAGACACGGGCACGGCCGTGCTCAAGCAATCTTCGTCCGTGTACCATGAAAACTCCAAGGAATCCGGACTTTACCATTGGACACGGACACGGTTTCTGTCTGTGTCCAGCCACAATATGTCCGTGTATATCCAGTCCAGTCCGTGTCTTTCCTCCTCATGTACACGGTCACAGTTTTGTGTCTGTGGAATGGGCTCCCAAGACCGTGTGTTGGAGCTCTTGTCCGTGTGTTGCGTTTGTCAAGTTCCAGTGGATTACACGCCCATTCCCACGGCCGTGGGCCATCATTTCATGTCCGTGTATGCTCAGTTGTGCACAGATTTGCTTCCTCAAGTGTCCCACGGGCGTGTTTCATCATTCCAAGGTCGTGTCTCACTCCCAATGCCTCAAATATCATCGTTCAAGCCTCGTTTCGACTTGCTATCATTCGTGTCACCAAGACATCATCAATTTACGTGAAAAACACAATAGAAAGCGTAGAAGTACCAAAACTAATGACAAACGCTCAATTCGTATTCAAAACAATATGAATTGATGCACATAAATATGTATGAATATGCGTTCATCAATTATGCATTTGTTATCATTTAATCTTTAAATAGTTTAACTTATAACTATTTATTTTGTATTTCAATATTATAATAATATTTCATTTATTATTTAAGAATATTATTTTTAAATTTTTAGTTATTAGCTGTTGCAATTTGATTAATAAGTTGTTTATTAATAAATGGTTTTTGGGTATAAGTTCTGTACTCTGAGACTTGTATGAGATTGACCGGGCTTGTTTAGACGGTTTGTCCCGTACGCCAGCCACGGTCCATTTTTGGGTCATGTCATTTATGTTTATCTAACCTCTAACAATCATATTCTAACAACCTACAACTTCGATTGGACAGAATCAAACGGATCCGAATAAAACATTCAAATTCGGCCAAAACCCAAAATCCGAATTTTAGCGAATATGCATAGCTCACTCGTGTGACAACGCCACCTTACTCGAGTGACACCTCTCTTACTCGAGTAACACCTCTTCTTACTCCAGTAAGTTTTTCCCAGAAATTCATCTGGAGGGTCGGCTTACTCGAGTAACGAAATTGCTTACTCGAGTAATCCATAGCTCATCTTACTCGAGTAACACCAAATTGCTTATGCGAGTAATCCATGGTCTATTTCACTCGAGTAACTCCATTTCAAAATCAGTAATCATCCACTCAACACTCCAATTGTTCAAGACCAATCCGAGATCAACTAAACACCAAAATTTTTGACAAGTTAACATCACCAACATCTTCAAACATCAATTGATAGGATCAAAATTGAACAGAACAAATCGGGACCGATAAGAATGCTACAAAAGACAAGTCAGAAACATGCAGGGTATTACAAAACCCATAAAAACCAATTAAAAATGTCACATTTATTCTTAAACCTTTATTAATTCAATAACTTCCAATCAATCCAACTAACATCAACCTTCAAATACATAAATCAAGCCACCTTTAGTCCAAAAAATACCACCTCTACTCATCAAAACCGTAGTTTTATCAAACCCATATAAAAATATCACCTAAACAACATAAAAAACAATACTTTGTTGCTTAAGCAACTCCTAATCATCAACCCAACCACCCAAACCTTCAAAACTAACATTAAACCTCCAAAATCCGCATCCAATCATCCAAAATCTCAACAAAGTTCAAACCTTTCAAGTACCCAAACCAAAATCCAAACACCCAAGAAAACCCATATGAGATTCAATAAAAGGAAATAAACAAATGAGAAAAAAAATGTGTTCTTACCTTAGAAACTTGATGGAAATGGATTGGATAGCAAAGAAATGGAAGAGGAAGTGCTTTTGAGGCGTTTTAGGGTGTGGGGCCGACTTTTATGTGTTGGAGAGGTATATATAGGCCTCAATTGGAAGCTACTTTGTTTTGAACGTGATTTTTGGGGTTTCTGGCAAGACAAGGATGGAGCCTTTCAAGCCACGGGCATGAAATCGTGCCCGTGTGTTGATCCGACCAAGACACGGTTGTGTCATGGGATGGCCTCCCAAAAAACACAACACGTGGTCACCATTTCATGGTTGTGTCTTAAGATTAAAACATTTTTCTTGCTCGCACAAAAGTCGACATGAATGGATAACCTTAAATGACTCCAAACTATTCATCACACAACATACAAATTAAGACTTCAATGATTCAAACTCAAAATTTATAAGCATCAACGAATAAAAACCAAATCGAAATTGAACGGGTCGTTACATGAGGGGTGGAAGGAGAAACTGCTTTCTCAGGCGGGGAAGGAAGTTTTGGTTAATGCAGTTCTTCAGGCGCTACCAGCTTATTCAATGGCAGTCTTTAGGTTTCCTATGGATATTATTCGGAGGATTGAAGAGATAATTAGGAAGTTCTGGTGAGGAGTCGATGTAGGATAGCGGAAAGTTCACTAGGTTGGCTAGAACAAATTTACAGCGTCCAAATTTTCAGGTGGATTGGGGCTACGGGATTTAAGCCTTTTCAACAAGGCTCTCTTTGCAAAGCTTGCTTGGAGAGTGACTCAGCAGCCTCGAGCCTTGTGGCTTCACATTCTCAAATGAGAGTATTTTCATAGTAGCAATTTTTTTGGATGTCAAATTAAGCAGGATGGGAGCTGGGTATGGAGAAGTATTTTATAGGGGAGAGAGGCTCTCTTGAGATGGTTAAGGTGGAATATGGGAAACGGAAGAAGTATCTCCGTTGGGGGAACTCCTTGGGTACCAACTCTTCCAAGTTTTAAAGTCTTCACTCCAAGGAAAACAAATGATACAACCATTAATGTTTCTGATGTTTTGGGCACTGGTGGAGTTGATTGGGATTTGGCAAAGTTCAGGGACAGGTTGTCAGCAGGAGACGTGACTGAAATTTAGAAAACACCCATCTCAAATTCAAAACCTGATGTTTTGGTGTGGCATTTTAAAAGTAATGGATTTTTCTCTGTTAGGACTTGTCATCACATGCTCAAAGAAGAACTGGAACGTTGGACAACTGGAGTAAACATAAGCTCAACTACAAATGTGGAGGATTCTCTTTGGAGACACCTTTGGAAGTTAGAAATAACACCCAACCTCAAGCACTTCATGTGGAGGGTGTTTAGAGAAGCTTTGCCCACCATAGATAGTCTCTTCAAGAGAGGCATCTCTAAGCAAAATACTTGTCCAATTTGTATGAGCCAACCAAAATCGATAAAGCATCTGTTGTTGGAATATGATTATATGAGGCTGGTTTGGTCAGGAAGTCATTTGGCCATCAAGGTTGATGTTGTGCCAGTGGGCGAGTTGGTGGATTTATGTGTCTAAAGCAGCAAGTTGGGGAGGAAAATCATGGAGCAAATAGTGGTGATATGTTGATTTATTTGGAAGTCTAGAAATGAAAGGGTTTTTACCAATATCCAATATGACTCATAACCCGATGGTGATCTTTGCAAGAATCGCGAAATATTTCCAGGAACTGGAAGCCACCATTTGGGATGGAAAGTTTGAACTCATGGCAGGGCAACTTGATAGCTTACAGAACCAAAACTGGGAGAAACCACGTGAGGGTTTAATTAAAATTAATTGTGATGCTAGTTTTAATTTGAAAGTTGAAGAAGCTACTATGGCTGTAATTGCAAGGGATTCTCAAGGGACTATACTTGATGTGCTAACAATTAAAAGGAAGGTGAGTAATGCAACTGTGGCAGAAGCAGAAGCAGTAGGGTTAGGGATTATTATGGCTCTCAGGAAAAACTGGTCTTCAATTCAAGTGGAATCAGATAATTAACCCGGGTTGAATCACTTGTCTTCGAAAGAGAAAGATTGGAGATGCGATCTAGCTAGTATTTGCTGGGATATTTGCGGCATGAAGCACCATTTCCAGGAGTGTTCATTTAGATGGATTCATAGATTTGCTAATAGGATTGCTAATTACATAGCTAACTGTTCTTTTGATTTTAAGTGCAGGAGGGATTACTGTTGTAATTTTCCAGATCATGTAAGAACATGGCTTCGTCAAGAGGCTGAGTAATGAAATGACTTTCCTTTTGTTGTCAAAAATAAATATACACAAAAGTTTGGATGTACAAAAGTAAAATACAGAGCCAACATGATTATAGGTATGGAGCATCTAGATTATTTACAGATACAAAACATAATACAAACATGACCGTAGGTAGATCAGACACTCACCATCAAAAGTCTAAAAGAGAGCTTCGAGAAGAACTGAATTGACAAACTGAATATGCAGTGGCGGAGCCAAGAACCGAACATAGTGGGGTCGATGCTACCGACGGACGGACGACGGAGGGTGATGGCGTGAGCCAAAACCCCAATCCTTATGGCAGAGGTGGGATTGGCAGAGGGAAATTGTAGTGGTTATTCGGACTTCCGTTGGCCGACCTCACCTCCCTCCGCCACTGTACAAATAACCTGAAATGATGTGGGAAAAGGGGTGACCAAAAGTGAGTAAGATACAATAAAGAGTAATAGGTTTGAAAATAAGTTTCACAGACAAATAATAATCAGATAGCCTATCCAATTCAGAGGTCATACAATTGGTTGATTATATATATATATATAACCTAGAAATTTATAATAGGCAGAGTAATGGTAATTTGAATAACATGGCTCGGGATTAGAATAGATCACCGAAGGATAATAATTCTCCGACACACGAGCTAACTTATACCCGTCAGTAAGGTTATAAAACATATCATTGAGTTCAAAGGCTACGAACCTCGTAAATAGGCATCACAAGGCCAAAACAGACATATCATATTATTAATGGTTGATCAAATAAATTCTCATAGAATTCAACAAATATTTCACGCAGACTATATTAAACTATAATAGATCAAATTATCATGCAATATAATAATCTTTCAAATGTAAATTTCTGAGCAGAAATTCATAAATTATATCGGTAAATCTTTAGAATAACATAAACTTAATAAATTACACTAATCTAAATAAATTTAATTTTTAAATTATTAAAAAACTATATTATTCCAAATTTTATTAAACTCACAAAATTAGTAAAGCCGAACAACTACTGCTCCTGAGCTCTGCTGATATCAGGTTGGGTCTGAGAATCAGAAACAAACACATAAATAAAGGATACGGTTTGTGTTTAAACACATAGATATTAAAGAAACTAAGCCAAGTTCCTACTAAATAAAAACTAAACTATTTTTACTGATTATAGCAATAATAAAACCCAACTCCAAACTTATTTAAATCAATATTCGTTTAATGGCACCACTGATCAACAATAACCAAATATCCATTGATATAAGAGTTAATTATGTCACATATCATAATTAAACTATAAATTAACATAAATAAAAATACAAGTTTCGTATTTCATTAAGTGTAGAATATTGAAACTTAATTTTAAAAACACCACAATTTAGAAATTGGATCTCAAAAATGTTGTCTTCATTTAACATATAAGACCAAAATCTCATCGCATCCCAAAATTTTTGTCTGCCTCTTTCTCTCTCTACCACCATCTCCTCTCTCTACCTGCTCTCCTCTCTCTTTTGCCTCTCTCTCACTTTGCGCCTCTCCTCTCTCGTCTGCCACTTTCTCTGTCTTCGTTCATCTCCTCTCTCGTCCTCGTTTTTACCTCCAACACCATGCTTCCTCTCTTTCGCCACCATCCTTCCTTCTCCCATGGTTCCTCTCTTTATTCGTGTCCTTCTCTTTCTCATTTTTTGTTGTCGTCTTCTCTCTCTCTCTCTTCGCCGATCTGAAAATCAGAGGAGGACATGCGAACAGTCAATCTGGTGTTCTCGGTCTAAAAAAGTTGGAGGAGGACAATGCGATTTGAAAAGTCAATCTTCAGAGAAACCGAGACAACAATGAGAAGAAGAATGTTGGAGGTGCGACGGTGATGGAAACGAGAAACGAGACAGATGCGGCAGTGCTGGTTCGATGCGGCGAGCAACGTAATCTGTTGGTTTGATACGGCGGCGGCGAGCAATGTCATTGTGCTAGGGATTTGCAGAGGGAGCTTAAATGAATTTTCAATCTTTTTTTTTTAGAAAAATAAAATAAAAAATGCATTAAAAATTTCTTGTTTATTGGAGTCACGACGGATCCAAGGTAGATTCATGTCCTATCACTTTTGTACACCTAAAATTTATATTACATACACTTTTGTAGACCTGTATATACGTACATTTCTGTAAACTAAATTGACTACTGTTAAATAAATAAAAAATAATAAATATTGTATACATCAAATATCTACGTACATCAATAAATTAGTTTAATTTAAAAAAAATATTACAGATGTGTGTACTGCCAATCGAAAATTCATTAAATTTTTTTATAAAAAAAAAATATGAACTCTTATTTGTATACTTGTGTACACTTATTGAAAAAATCTTCTGTAAACCAAATTTACTACCATTAAATAAATAAAAAATTGTAAATATCATATATACCAAATACCTATGTACATCAATAAATTAGCTTAATTTAAAAAAATATTATAAATGTATGCACTGTCAATTGAAAATTTATTAAATTAACTTTTTGTAAAAAAATTATGAACTAGTATTTGTATATTTGTGTACATCATTGTATACCTATTGAAAAATTCATATATTTTTAATAATATTGTTTTTGAAAAAAAAAGTCAATTTTTTGCAAAAAAAAAATTTCTAGCAAAAATATCTAAATTTCCAACAAAAATATGTCAATTTCTCACAAAAATCGTATATTTGAAATATGTTTATTTTTTTCTGTCATGTTTTATAATTGAAAATTTTGAGCTTTGACAGTTTGTTTTATTACAAGCGCGTTATTTTCCCTAGATATAGCCCATAGATGATCCTAATCAAAGGTGCCACCAAATCCGATATAGCCCGGAACAATAAAGTCTTAATTTTCTGTTCAAGTCGCAACTGAATTCGATATATTCCATAACCAATAAAATCTTCATCCGCTAATCTAATCAAATTCCAATTTCAGAAACAAGTTACTCGAATACTGAAATTTCAAATACCAAAAATATAAACTCGAAAAGCTTACCGCACCCAAAACTGTAAAAACAGATTCAAGTTCATTATAAAGTTTTAAATATTTATAAAAAAAATAAAACTAGATTCATGGTATTTTTCGAGTCTAATACTAGCATAATGTAGAAAGCTCTAGATAGTATTTGGCTGATGGCACATAATCACCTCCAGCGGAATACTCTAGACATAGTCAAATCAACCCGAAACCAACTAACTGAACTGAAATCATACCGGTCAAAACAATTGAAAATCGGATTAGAATCGAAATTGTGAACCACACAGTAAAAATCAGATGCTCACGGACTGGTTCCGATTCAGGGGTACCAAAACCCATGGAACTGCCAGTTTTCGCACGATTCGGAATTGACGGTTCCAACGGTCAAAACTACCAGTTTTGACCGTTGACCAACGACTCTTTCCACTTTTTTTCTTTCAATTTTTTTCTTCTATAAATAGCTCAACATTCATCACAAATCTCCACACCAATTCTCTCTCAATCTCTTCTACTATCTCTCAATTTCTCAACATTTTTACCACTCTCAAATTGCTATTATTTATTGATAATTTCATATATCTCTCAATTATTTTCTAGATTTTTTTTACCAAATACAAAAATATTCATTTTGTGAAATTTTTGCTTCAAATTTATTTTTTTAGTATAATTACTTTACTTAATTTTTATTGTATTTTTTAGAGTTATATTTTGTGAAATAATTTTTTTAAAGAATGACAAGTTTTGGTGAGAATAGAAATTTTGAAAATATTGAAATTGAAAATGTCGAAATACAAGAGAGTGAAATTCAACCAATTTCCACCGAAGAGGGGAGTGAGAGGAAGAGTTTCTAATTCCGACATTGTACTTGTATTAATTCACTTCTAATTATTGTTGTAATTCTAAAAAAATTGTACACCAAATGCATCTTTATTTTTGCATCGGTAAAAATTATCTCCATATTAGAAAGAAATACAATTAATATCTAAAAAATAATATCTTTATCAAAGCGGAAAAAATAACACAAGTAAGAACGAGATGAAAATCAATTCAATTGTAAAAAAAGGCTGAATCGGATCGGAACCAAAACCGGCGGTTTAACCGATCAAATTCGGTCAAACCCAAAACCGGATCGAAATCATTTCAAACTTAAAAGCCACTGTCCAATTCAAGTTCAATTTTTTCTTAAACCGAAATTGGCGATTTATGAACAAGAACTGCCGATTTATAAACAGTAGTCATCCCTAGAATACTCTTTCACATGATTCTCCTGAATTTATTTTTAAACCAAAAATACAAATGAAACGTGTTGCGGTTGCCCATTACACACAGTAATTCAGTTTGAAGAAATTTAATTAATCGCCGCCATCCATCGCCACCGTTCGATTAGTACGACTAATCAAATATGCAATGTGGCTCATACGTCACCACTCCATTTCCTACATGCCTGCAATATCAAGGGCTTTTTCGTCTTTCCAACACCGACATCGATGCCAAGTCAAACTTTCCAAGCTTATCGAAAATCATGTACAGCGGATCCAAACATCAAATATTATAACCAATCATATATTGCCACGTTTTAATTTTCAGAGCGTAACTGAATTGCATCGCATCAGATTGTGCCGCCATGAAGGAATCAAGAGATTTCGGAACCCGCAAGATTTTACTTGGAGACCAAGAATTGTTGACTTGAGCATTTACAGGTCAAACCGGTAAACCAAAATACACACAATAAACATCTCTCTCTCTCTCTCTCTCTCTCTCTCTCTCTCAATAACTGTCATCTCTATTTAAACACTATACACACAAAAAGCTAAGGAATAAATAGAAACGACAGATATTTTGGAAGCAAGAAATGAATCGGTTTGTGGTTAGGTCGGTAATCCGAGGCGCTGCAGCAGCGAACGGAGCTAGAAATGGCTTCGTTTCAGGCGGAGGAGGTAGTATCTGGAGTACTGCAGGGAGTTTCACGAAGGCGAGTCAGCGAAACGGCGAGTCTTATGGAATTTACCATTGGGGGAGGATGATGAGCACGAGCGCGGTGGCGGAGAAGAAGGAGAATGGTAAAGAAGTGAGCGACGCGAATGTTCCTCCATCTACGACTGTGTCGAGTTATTGGGGAGTTTCGAGGCCTAAGATCACCAGAGAGGACGGCACCGAGTGGCCTTGGAATTGCTTCATGGTATAGTAATCGTATTTTTAGCCTCGAATTTTTGAATTTGTGAAATGACTGTTGTGTTTCTGGTTGCGTGTAGCCGTGGGAGACGTATAGGTCGGACACGTCGATTGATCTGAGCAAGCATCATGTACCGAAGATGTTTCTGGATAAAGTTGCTTACAGGACTGTTAAAATCCTTCGCATCCCTACTGATATATTTTTCCAGGTTTGTTTCTCTTCTTTCTGTCAGTTTACAGACTATAATTGCATTTGAAGATCTATTTGTGTTGGTATTAACAGAGGAGTGTTCGAACTTTTGAAATTGATGATTCTCTGTTCTGTTCTGTTCTGTTTCGAATTGTCGCAGCAGGACAGATGCAAAATTCTATAGAGCCTATTTTGGGATTCTGCGTGAAACTAATTTTTTTGGTGGTTCATTTTGATCAAAATCGTGTAGTCTGTTTTTTTGGTTTGACAAATATTGATGTTTTGGAAATTTTGCCCTGTCTATTAGATTGATTGGTTTCTGTTTTACTTAATTGGCATTGCATTCTCGTCACGAATAGATGTTTGGTCCGTGGCTGAAGTTAGAATGCATCTTTTTCTCGCTTTCTTATTGATAAAAATGTTCTCATGAATCTTAAAAATCATTTCTTGATTTCTTTTCTTCATTTTTTTTCTTGATTCTTGAGCATCTTATTTTGATTACTATAAGGTTGAAAACTTTAAACCAAACAAACCTTGAACTTTTTTGTGATTTGCGTATTTTGGATGGCTTTTGTGTCTACTCGTCGGCTTCTTCTCTTGTTAACTATGATTATACATAATATTCGTGTCCTTTTAATCATATTTTCTACTATGATATGTGCTGCAGAGACGGTATGGATGCAGAGCAATGATGTTGGAGACGGTGGCTGCTGTGCCTGGTATGGTAGGAGGGATGCTGCTGCATTTGAGGTCTCTCCGAAAATTCCAGCAGAGCGGTGGTTGGATTAAAGCTCTACTCGAGGAGGCGGAAAATGAGAGAATGCATTTGATGACAATGGTGGAGCTGGTGCATCCAAAATGGTACGAAAGGCTTCTGGTTCTTGCAGTGCAGGGAGTGTTCTTCAATGCCTACTTTGTGCTTTACTTGCTCTCGCCGAAAGTAGCGCACAGGGTCGTTGGTTACTTGGAAGAGGAAGCTATCCACTCCTATACTGAGTATCTCAAAGACATCAAAGAAGGTAAAATTGAGAATATTCCAGCTCCTGCTATTGCAATAGACTACTGGAGGCTCCCTAAGGATGCAAATTTGGAGGATGTTATCACTGTGATCCGTGCTGATGAAGCTCATCATCGCGATGTCAACCATTTTGCTTCTGTGAGTGTTGCTTTCTTTTCTTTTGACGCTCTTTCTATGGTTCGTAGCTAGATTAATCACAGCCAAAGTGGTGATTTTGATAATTACTTAGTACTCAATTGTAGATTTCAAAATGACTTAAGTTACATATTTTGCATTTGATTCTGTGCTATGGTTGTGACGTTATCTGACTCTGCCCCTCCATCTGCCGTGACAGGATATTCATTACCAGGGCAAGGAATTGAGAGAGGCACCAGCTCCTCTTGGCTATCACTGAGTATTTGGAGATGAATACTTGGTATTTAAAAAGACATAATAAGTAAATAGCAAAATTCATGTCCTTGTGTTATGGATTTTCTGTTCATATGCTTGAACATATATGAGTCGATCATTATTCTAATCTCTCTAGTGATTTCATTTGTGGACGCAATTAACTGAACAACTGTTAATTTGTCTCACCAAAATTTTGGACTTCCTCACAAGGAGGTATACGATCTATAAAAAAAAAAAAAACTGTTAATCCTACGTGTCATAGTGAAGGCAAGTCATGAGAATTTGAGAGACTTTTGCTCGGTTTTGATTCTCGCAGCAAATAATTGTCGCAGGAAGTTGTGGAGGTAATATTGCAGCAACTTTGCGGTCATATCGTTCCGCCTATAACAAAAATAAATAAGAATAATTTAGTTGCAAAATAATACTTAAAAAAGTATGAAATCATTTGGTTAGTATAGATTGTTGTTAGATTTGATTAGTTTTGGGATTCTTGTAGGGTTCTTAAAACAAGGATTGATGTTTATTTACGGTCATATAAAGAGGAAAGGAACGGACTGAGAACAAGGATGTGAGGCGCAATTGCAACGGTGGTGGAGGAGAACAACGAACCCTTTGAGCGACACGATTGCAACAATGGAGAGAGAAAGTTGAAGAGAGAAGGCAGAGAAGGAGGCGGAAGGAGAGGAGGAGAGAGAGGAGGTGAAGGAGAAGAGAGAAAGTAAGTTGGAAAATAGAAGAGAGAAATTGAGCAGAGGGAAAGTAGTAGGAAAGGAGGAAAGAGAGGAGGAGAGAGAAAGTAGTAATATGTATTGTAACATTTTGATATTTTAATTAACTTGTTGTTATATAGAAAATATAATAATTCATTTCTGCATATTTGAATTTATATTGGTGAAAGTGGATATGTGGGGTAATTTCTTCTTATTTTTAAGATAACTTTCATATTTCGGAGACATAACAATTCTAATGAATCTATATTAAGGTTATTTTCAATGTTGTTATTTATTTTACTTTGATTAGTTGTTTAATTTTTTTTATACATTTAATAAAATACAAAGGGCAAAAAAATCGACTAAACCACACAACAACTGCTACTAGTTAGCTTTAGTAGATTTAACTGTATTAGTGGTTTAATTGTGATTGCAATTTTTTCAAGCTGCAATTTGCAACACGATTTAGTTTGAAGACTTAAAACCGATTAAATCGCACCACTTACATTCCTAATGTACAAGGCCATTTGAGTAGTAATTCCTCATAAATTTAGAAGGCAAAAAAGCCACTAATTTTGAGAGTTGAAATTTAGACTACCATTTGTGAACTAACATGTTGAGAGTTTGAAGGAGAATATAAGTTTGATTTCATCTAATGGTTCCTTAGTTTCTTTTAAAGCTTTGAGGTTTGATTTCATAAAATTGTCCACGTGGCATATTTTTACCACATAGTATGTTTTTGTGTACAAGCTTAAGTGATGTGTTCATCTGAGTAAGCACTATGCCAGAATGCTATGCTGGAAAATAACGGGTTGATAACACTGACGATCACTCAAGTTTTTTACTCGGTACAGAAAAGTCACTAAATTGATTTTATTTTCAGGCGAGTCACTCAACTGAGATAAATTGTGCATTTAAAGTACCAAACACCATGTCGATGCCACGTGTTAGGCCATCAGACCACGTCGGTGTCCACATCATGCCACGTGAGATACACGTGGCACGTGGTACCCAAAACTAAAATAAAAACCTTCCACGTCAGTTTTTTAGCAAGCCAAACAAAAGAACCAAGCCCCTTCTTTCTACTTCTGGAACAAAACAAACACTCAACCCACCACTCCGTACACCACTCACAACCACTTTTGCCTCTGGTACCACATTTGTCACTATTCATTGCGAGCTCGTGACTGGCGTAAGAGGTGAACCGTCTGTGGGAGTTAAATCCATCTCGCACAAGCCTCAGAGATCAAAACATAATACCCAGACGATTCAGATTAAAAACATTTGTTAAAACATTTAATAATCGAAAATGTAACAAATAATATATATATATAAATAAATATATATCAAAAGTTATAAATGAAAAAAACCGTGGAACATAAAACAAAAGCTAAAATGGCAACCAGGTAACCCAATAACATTTCGATGTTGAGTTCTACAAAACAAAAGACGAGCCCGGACAAAAGGGCATCTCTAACCAAAAGATGTCTCACTGGAGTCTGGATGCCGACAGTTGCCGAAGCCAAAATCTGTGAACCTACTCAATAAGAATCACGTAAACAGAGAAACAAAGGGGGTCAGGGCCTAGTAAGGAATAACACTCCATATCGTCTCATACGTGCCTCACAAAGACTATTTTGAAAACAGTTGAAAACTACACATGCAGATATATTTTAGCATACATATATATACACGCTATACATATGTAATAGCTTTTTAGAAATCCTTTCGCAAAAGGGTTCGCATACAACGCAATCATAAACACAGAGGCGTATAAAATGATTTTCATTTTCAGAGTCAAAATGCATATACAGATATATGGGACCAAAGTAGAAGGCGTGCACGTGGCACTAATAACAGAGTATCTAGGTTCTGCCACAATCCATATCAAATCATGTACCGGATCAGGACACATGGCTACCAGCAACCCTGATAGCTGAGTTTTATCAAAGCGTTGGTATACCAAAGGTTACGATTTACCTCATAACAGTAGGTGTCCCATATCAGAAAACAAAAGCATTCTACTATATATTATCAAAACAGAGTATGCATTGAAGCATCAAAATTAGAGAGGAGATATATAATACATATATATCAATTTCAAAGCAGAATCCTAATTAATACACATAATCAGTTTATCATTAGTCAATCCTTAGATTAGTTCATTTTCAAAGTATGTGTGTCTAAAGCTACTATTCACTCACCTGGTAGTCCAAATGCAAAACACCCTCAGGCCCCACTCGTTGGTGGCTGGTCTCTCAAGCACGAACAGGAAGTTAAACAGAACAAATATATATCCACAGATATATCATAGTCAAATCAAAATGTGGTATTGTGGAAATACCAAATGCATGAAGTGCAGATGCAGATGCGAACTCTCGAAAGATCTCAAATGATCCATATCAAATGATGATCTATCATTCTGGATCCAAAATATAGAATCTACATAAAATTACAGTTTAGTCATCAACTAGTGTAAAATTATGTTCTAGTCCCTAGGACTTGACAAATTACAAAATAGTCCACAAACCATACTAGGATAGCTAACTAACTTTACTAAGTAGTCAGAATCCCCAAATAAGTCCCCGAAATCTCAGAAATCAACAAAATACAAAATTACAAAACGAGTCCCTAATGACCCCAACTTACTCGAGTAACTCATGACTTACTCGAGTAAGAAACCTCCCATCTTACTCTAGTAAGTCAAATTGTTACTCGAGTAAGACCAACCTCAGCTTACTCAAGTAAGTAATCCGTTTACTCGAGTAAGTTCAGGTGCTTACTCGAGTAAAACACTACCCAGAAATCTCCAAAGTCGACCAACTCTAGATTTCACTGATCAAAAATGATCTCAAACACCCACATTGCCAGTAAACAAACCCATGAACTCAAATCTATGGTCAAAACCATCAGAAAAACTAAACAAAGATAAGAAATCACCCAAACCCGAAATGGTTCAAACCCATTTCTAACCATCCTCGATTCCCACGAATCTAGGCTACCTCTAGGTGTTTCTAGACTCTCAAAGCCATGATCTAACAAACCCCTAAAAACATTCTTACATAAATAACACATACAAGAGCCTATGAAAAATTATTCGAAAATCCTAATATGAATATTCATGCAAGAATGATGAAAAATGAATTAAAGAAGAGTTTGAAAGCTCAATCTTACCTCAAGGGATGATCTGGAATGAAGGGACCCAACATAAATGACTCATGGACAGATTGAGAGCGTTTAGAGAGAGAAATGAGAGTGAGAGAACAAAGGACTCGAGTGGGGGTATTTATAGACCCCTGCCCAGATCCAGCGCTTACTCGAATAAGCCTCAAGCTTACTCGAGTGACACATCTCCAGGTGTTCTTCATGTTCATCCTAGAACACGGCTTACTCGAATAACACAATGGTCTACTCGAGTAATCGACACCTTATCTTACTCGAGTAACACAAAGCTTACTCGAGTAATTCCACATAAAAACCAACAAATCTTTCACTCAACACTCCAACCACCAAGATCAAAACAAGACTGCATGGAATGCTACGGGGAATCCGATCACGAATCGACGGGGTATTACACCACCACTCATCACAGAACCAACACTCAACCCACCACTTTTGTTTAATGAAGAGATTTTTTTGCTCTTCATTGGTCTATGTAGTTAGTTTGGTCTCTAATTTGTTTGGTCTATGTAGATTTTTTAGATTTGATATTTTTAGCCAATAGAAGGATATGTTAGGATCTGAGTTTTCTAGAAAATAATTTTTTTTAATGAAGAACATAAAGTCTGCTGAGAAAGAGAAGAGTGTGTGGCGTGTGTTGGAACCGATAAACCGACCAACCCGGATCGACTCTTAGTGGTGTGTTTTGGTTCATCTCTAAGCAGTGTTTGGTCGATTTTAGTTTTATATTTTCTAAAACCAACGTGACATGGATGAACTGCCACGTGGCATGACTTGGACACCGACGTGGTCTGATGGATGGACACATGGTACCAACACGGTGTTTGGTACCTTGAGTGCACAATTTATATCAGTTGAGTGACACGCCTGGAAAAAAAATCAGTTTAGTGACTTTTCTGTGCCGAGTCAGAAACTTGAGTGATCGTTATTGTTATCAACCTGAAAATAACGGCCAAAGTTACCATCGTGGACAATAGATGGAACTTCAGTGACCATTCTGAACAAAGATTTACTTTTTTTAACCGTACTTCATAAACTCTTAAATTTTAGTGACCAAGAGTAAAATTAACCCTTTAGGAATGATTAAATTGATTATATAATTATGAATTTTTAGACTATATTAAGAAAGAAAAATGATTAAATCGTTCTTAAATGGAGAGATTGAAGGAATCGAAGTAACGTGAAATAGGGTCAAAAATCGTTTAAATTGGTAATATGCAAATTTATAGGATTGGGGAAGTTAGAGAGAGAGAGGGAGAGAGAGAGAGAGAGAGAGAGAGAGAGTTATGGTTAGGATTGATTTTTTTTAATAAGACCATATCATGATTGGCGTACGAGGCGAATCAAATAATAGGCCCAGCCCATCACGTACAAGCCTCAGAAAGAAACAGTTCATCTACCCAAAATCTTTTGCCAAACAATTATTAAACAATAATAAATAAAAGTTTAGATTTCATTTATAAACATAAAATTAAAAAATAATACTTCTTATAAATAAAACTTAACAAAAATGTTTAGATACAAAGAAAACATTTATAAGTAGATCCAGTAAAAAAATAGTCATAAGCAACCATAAACCCACTGGTATATCAATGTGGAACATCTACTAAAATAGACATACTAGGGCCCGAGTAAAAGAGCATTCACTGCTGATCTGAATGCCTCACCGAGCACCGAATATCAAATGAGAACTAATGCCAAAATAACCTGTCACGACCCGTTACGAGCTCGTGACCGGCGTACGAGGTGAACCGTCTATGAGAGCTTGGCCTATCTCGCGCAACCTCATAGATCATAACTTACTACCCAAAACATTTGATTAAAACATTTATTAATAAAAACATATGATAAGATAAACGATGGCATAATCATATATCATAATAAAATATCCAAAATGTATATATATCGTAATATATTAAAATATATCAAGAGTGAAAAACAACCCAACAACCCGATGGTATCCTAGTGTAGAGCTCTAATATCACAAACATAAGAGCCCGATAAAAAGGGCGTCACTAACCAAATGACACCTCACTAGTATCCAAGATGCAGAAAAGTTGTCGTAGCAAAAAATGATGAACATGCGGAATAAAACCAACAATAGACATAGAAAGAAAGGGGGTCAGGACCCAGTGAGGGAAAACACTCCAGACCACTTCATACGTGCCTCACAAAGATTGCTTTAAAAATGATTTAAAAATGCCACATGCAGGTATATACATAGACATATACATATATACACACTATAAGTATAGCTTTTCGAAATCGTTCGCAAACAAAGCATCTAGCAAGCACAAAAACATATTAAACTCATTTCGATTCTTAAAACATAGTTTTATAGTTAAACATATAGCTTTGATAAGGGACCATAATCATGGGTGTGTACGTGACACTATATAACATGTGTGATGTGGACTCGACCACTATCATAACAATTCACGTGTTGGATCAGAACACGTGGGTACCAGCATCCCTGATAACTGAGATTTCATAGTACGTATATCATTGGTATACCAAAAGCTACTTCGACCGCGTAGCATAGGTGTCCTGTATTATAAAAATAAAATTATAATATTACATAGCATAAATCGTAGACATGCATTTCATCATTTGAAAGCACAGGAAAGTATATATATATATAAATCACATAATTATTTTATTTATTTAACCAATCCTTAGATTAATCCATTTTCATAAACATGTTCAGTACATCATAAATCATAATAAAAGTTTCAAGACACAACCTATGCATCTAAAGCTGATATCCACTCACTTGGATGTCTAAGATGTATCACCAGTCAAGCCTCACTGGTCGGTGGCTGGCCTCGTTGGCACAAACAATAAGTCGAACATGGACATACATAACATAAATCAAAATGTGGTATTGTGGACTATACCAAATGCATGATATGAAAATTCAATGCAACCTCCTATAGTCGTTGAAAACATATATCGAATGTGAACCCATTGTTAGAATTGTGCCCTAGTCCAATCATTAATGTGCATTGTCATTCAATTATTTAATAAAGAGGCATTTCATTTCTATGAAATATTATTTTTTTTATGAAGATAAAACTCCATGAATAGTTATTCTTCTTTATGCCATCAAGTACGTGACTTGATAGTAAAACCATAAAGATAAAATGAATACTATTCTAAATGTCCCTAATCGATCATTATCATGGGAATGATAATGAATTAAAGATTAGTATGTTGCTAAGTGGATAATCA
>CAODLS010583510.1:0-21099 GCA_948243855.1 Flueggea neowawraea | reverse complement strand
ACACTTTTGAACACCTTTTTACACTTTTGAACACCTTTGTACACCTATGAATGTTTTCGAACACTTTTATACACTTATGAATACCTTTGAAGTTTGAACACTTTTGAACACCTATATACTCCTTTGAATACCTTTGAACATCTTTAAACACTTTCGTACACCTTTGTACACCCATGAACACTTTTGAATACCTTTGAACACTTTTGAACACCTATATACACATTTGAGCACCTTTATACACCTTTAAATATATTTGAACACCTTTATACACCTATAAACACCTTTAAACTCCTATGGACACTTTTGTATACTTTTGAACACATTTGTACATCTATATTCACCTTTGAACATATAATCACATATATATACTTTTGAACACCTATATTCACCCTTTGTTCATATATGAAAACCTATGTAGTATGTACACCTATGAAGTATGAACACCTATGCATACATATAATTATATACACACTTTTGTACATTTATAAACAACTATGTACACCTTTTGTTCATATATATATATATATACATCTATGTACACATATAATTATATGCGCACCTTTATACATCTATGAACAACTATGTACACCTTTTGTTTATATATATATGTATACATACAAATACACATATATATAATTTTCGGTTCTGGTTTCAGTTCTTTGGTTCTGCTCGGTTCGGTTCTCAGTTCGGATATTGCTTAAAATCAAGACCCGAACAAAAAAAAATTACGATTCAGTTTGGTTTGGAAAAAGTCAAAAGTCAACGGTTCTTTTCCGTTCCGATTCTATTTGATTTAGATACTCGGTTCAGTTCGATTATTTTTAGAATTCGTGTTCAATTCTAGTGATGGCAAAGCTGAAAAAGGAGATGATGGCTTAATTTGTTTGCTACGAAAATGGCGCCAGGGTAGAGGGGACTGTGCCTGTGGTGCAGCCATATTGAGACCACCCAGAATATCGCGTTTACGCCACTCTTGTCGGATTCTTTGCCTCCTCCTCCTCCCGCCTTTTTTAATGTAACTTTCCACGTGTCTTCTTATTCTACTTGCACCCAAGCAGCAGCTCCATGCTTCTTGCGTTCTTGCCACGTTCCTCTCTTCCTGTTTTTTCTTTTTTCTTTCTTCTTTTTCTTTATTGCCTTATTTCTTTTGTCTTCCTTAATTTGCCCGTCCTTTTCCACTTCACTCCATTTCACACCGTTACTTTCAAAAAGAAAAAAAAGCCTCCACTTCACCGACAATGGTTTCATGTACATAATATTTACTTATTCTCACAAAAAAAATATTATTGTTCTTTTAATTGACAGATAAAGTTTGCATACATATTTTATTCTATAAATTTAATTTAAATAATTTTTTTTCACGGTGGTTTATATTTGGTTTGTTTTTAGTATCTTGTTAGCTTACAGTTGGTTTATTTTTATTTCTGTGATATTCTTTTAAAAAAGTTAGTAGTGTGTTTTGTGCTTTGTGTAAATATGTTCATTTTTTTGATATTTGTGTAAAAATCCCTAAATCAAATTGAATGTATATATAGTTCAATTATAATATAGTATTAGACATCATCAAATACAATTTATTAATGGAATATTTGTTGAATAAGACTTGAATTTTAGCGGTAGTAATGTTTGAATGCGGATGAGACATGGCACTGATTATAGTTTCATCTGCACTTATTTATTGTATATAAGGAGCTAAAATGAATCTGAAACTGAAAGATGAAAAATCAGCTTATTCATAAGCTCATCAATTTGTATATTATTTACTATTTAATACTCCAAAATAAGAGTACACTGAATTCTGCACTAAGTGTCCAAAAAAATTATAATTCAAAACACTGTTACTAAGTGACATAATTAAAAATATTTCTGTTCATGGACTGTGCGGTGATCAGAAGCCTAATAATGCACAATTGTTCACATAATTTCAGTAACGACAACTGCGACTTGAAAGCAGAAACACTTGTAATAAACTGTGCAGGTACTTACCCCAATTGAGTTGCGAATTAACTGGAAGAAACTCTATTGATGGCATTGAAGCTATTCGTGGTAAAGCATGCACCTAACAGCATCGTCTTTTAAATTTGAAGATACCCTTCTCGCCATTAGAGATGGCCTACCACGATAAAACCAAACCCTTCTTCAATTTCTTGGCCAAAAACAGAAAATGCTTCTTGAATTTTGTAGAAACAGCGATAGTACACTTTTAAAAAATAATTGCAGCATCTCTTGCCATCAATGGAAGTTACGCCATTCAAGATAGTGGATATTTGGTGCCATCTCTCAAAATTTAAGTACCCCTTCTCATCTTCACGTGCATCTTCCACATAAACATATAAAATTGGAACATAAACTAAGAAATCGAACTGAAATCGAACTGGTCAAAATTAGAATCGAACTAAAATTGAAACCGACCAACCAAAATTGGAAGGTTGCGGTTTAGATTCCGATTCTATTCCTCTAAAAACCGTCGAACCGGTTGTTGGAACCACCATTTCTCTTTTTTTTTTTCAACTCTATAAATATGCCTACCTCATTCCTACTAATTTCACACTATTTTTTTTCTTTCGATGTCTTCTACACTCTCTCCTTAAAAAACTTATTTTACTCCAAATTGCTATTATTAATTATTTATATATTTTATTATTATAATTACATTCTCTATATTCTCAAAGTTATTTTTTACAATTATATTTTTTAAATTTTTTCTAATTTTTTACTATAATTTAATTGAGTTATTTTATTATTTTATTACATTTAATAAAATTTAATGAGTTTTTTTTAATTTTGTTTAAAATTATATGATGTAATTATTAGCAGAATAATTAATTTATTTGAAAATTATTTAAAAAAATCTTTGAAATACAATGTATTATTAGTATTATAATTAATTATTGAATATAACAAAATTTACAAGCCAAAAAAAAATTTACAAGATAAAATAGCAGATTAAAAATAAAATTTCGAAAAAAAGGGAACCCAACCAAAATATGCAGTGGAACCGGTCAAAACGAGAACTAAAACCGAACCGAACAGAAACCAAACCAAACTGTGAGAACCACAATTTGGTTCCAGTTTCCCCATTTCAGAAACCAAAATCGCCGGTTCCTGAACCGAAATCAGCGGTTTCCAAACCGGCAACAAGTCTACTTGAGAGATTCAATTACAAAATTAATTTGAATAAATACCTATCCATAAAACTTGAAGAATTACGACAATTTGCACCAAGAGATTTAGACTAGGTTTAGTTGAGAAAATATTTTCCTATTTTTTATTTTTTTATTTTATTTTTTTAAATATTATATAAAATAATAACAAAAAATTATTATTATATGAATAATTTTTTTATTTTTTCATTTCTATTTTTTTTAAAAATTAAAAATTTTCCACAATTAAACATGTCTTTAATTTTTTCATATAAAAAAACCAAGAGATTAAATTTTGATGCGGATTATTCCGTACATACGCATTCCTTTAGTTTATTATATTCTCTTTTTGCTCCAAATTATTAGGTTTGTTCCATTTTTCTTGTTCCATTTTTATACCGATTAAGAATATAGTTTAAAATATGAACCCTAAATATTTTTTTTCTATAATCTTCATATTCATTGTTCTCAAAGTTTTGGGAAAGTTGATTGTTGTAATTCAAATAAATAACAGCATCACATAACTATTCTTCTCAAAAAAAAAAAAAAGTAGCCCTTAAGTTGGTAGGAAAAACAAATTTCATGTTTGAGAATGTGTATTGCATTATGACTTAAGAAAAAAATTTATTTTTTTCCTGTAAGATCTTTATTAAGGGCTAAACAACTAAAACCTAGCAAATCACGAGAAATTTTCAAATTATGAGTACTTTTCGCTACTTAAAACTACTGACATCAACAAATTAAAAAAAATCCTGTCTAAAAAAATACAATACAATTAGGTATTATGTTGTATAATTTATTTTTATTTTTAACTATATAACATATTGAATTTATCGGTGAAGTTGTACGAGGTGTTGATCAACTAGCAAAAACAAACAATGTCGTCCACAATAGCTCTAGCATAATTGAGAGCGTCACGGTGAAGAGAGCATATTGAAAGGAGAGACCAGACCACGTGGGGAGTGGGTCGTGAAATCTGATTTTGGCTCACCTCACGAGTCCATGTTACTCATGGAATTTTTGTCCCCTCGCCACCACATATCTCTCTACTACATCATTGGTGTCTTTGAATTTAATTTCCGATCATTCAACATCATCATCCATGATGTTGATACGTCGAAGAAACCATTTCATATAGTACATGCAACTATGTTTCTTTGTATAAAACGCTCTTAATTATTGGTCGTTTGGTGTTGGTGATCATACATAGTTATCATCATGGCTCAGACGAAACCTTATTTTAGGTACGTAATTAATGTCCGATTGTGTGATTGTGGTGTTTTGGTGATGGGGGCAATTGGCAATTGAAGTTTAATGGCAACTACTAAACTTTATGTTGGTACAAACATTAATACACAGCAGAAAAGATTGCAGGATGCAAATAAATAAGGGCAACTAAATTAATAATGATGGAGGGGAATAGAAGATATATTAGATTGGGTGAATTTAGTGAATGGAACGCATGATAAATGGACTTAATACTATAAAGTTGCACAAAACTTATCAAAAAAAATTTACTCAAAATTTTGAAACCATGAGTTATAAAGTTCTTGTTATTTATATTCTACTCCTCCGTTCTAATTTGATAGACACTAACTAACTTTTACTATAATTAAGAAAGAGTAGTTTTAGTAGTTGAAATCATTTAATTCTATACGATTTTTCATTTATGCTATTTGGCAAAGTGTTTTGATAATTGATGAATTAGTTAAGAGAAAGATTAAATAAGGATAAATTTATAACTTTACTAATAATAAATACAAAAAAAAAAAGGAAAGTGTGCATATATTTTGGTAAATTCAAAATAGAAAATATGTCTATCAAATTAGGACTGAGGAAGTATTTACTTCTGATGTAGGATATTCTTTATTTACTTATCAACTTAAACTAGATGGATTGATTCCTGATACAAACTAGTAAAATAAAACAACTTTTTATCTCAAAGAAACTCGAATATCACACTTATTGATTCGAGCATTGATAGACACTAATACTAGCTAGGCATAGGCAAAACGATTCTATTTCAATCATTCAATTGATTGCTATTAATACTAGACATATATATTATATAGTTAATTAAATCATATCTCTCACCTAACAGTTTGAATTTAAGGAAGAAGTTATTCTCATAATATTGATAAAATTAGGCATCCTGGCGTCATTTTAATAATAATAAACAATAATGATCCTGAAGCTGAACTGATAAGAATAAACTGATGTTTGAGTGAGATAGCTAATTAAGAATCTACTTGAACACTCAAGTGATTTAATTGACTTGGCCAAACAAATAGTATAATAAATATTTTGGAATACTCATAGTCGTGCAGTAAGATGTGCCTCTTAATAATATTTATAAAAGACTAGTCTTATGACCATTTGATCACTTCTAAATAAACAAAAAAAAAACAACCTGAACTGAAATTCAAGCTTAAACAGGGCCACAGTCTTGTGACTTTTTGAATAAAAATTCAGACTGTTTTATCTAGAGGAAAGGAAATAAATGGTATGTTCTTTCTCAATTACAACAAAAATCCAAGTTGGTCAATCGAATTGGTCACTAAAAGTCCCTTTCCTCACACCCATCAAGAGGGAAAAAGAAAGGGACAATGATAGTACATGAATGTCTTTTGCTTTGGCTGGATTTACAATGCAAAGTCGGATACGTTCATGTTCACGGTCACAAGAAAAAACATACACAAGTATATTCAAAGAAGTTGAAACAGATAATTCTTTTTTTTTTTTATATAGGTTGAAACAGATAAGTTAGTGTGACTCGTTCACAAGATAAAAAGGCATGGGGATCATTTATATATAGTTGAATTGGATATATACTCACTGGTCATTGAATTTGGATGGAGAAATGAATTTTTTGTTTGTTTGGCCATGATATTGATATGTGATGAGTACGCCTCAATATCTAAACATGGTAAACATTACTAAACGTCTCTTTCTATTCACAATCCGATCAAAAGAAAAGTCTCTTATGTATTCATAAATGTGTCTTGTAGCCGCTGCACTACAAGAACTACACACCATAACCAAAAAGACGTGACCATGGGATGTATTTTACTCTCAAATCCCACTTTACCACCATTTGAAACTGTGGGGGCTTCCTTTTCTTCTCACTTCCCTTTTCGGGCACTACATGTTCATTGAATTGTGTCCTCAAGAAGTCAAGATTTCCGTTCGTGACGGGTCAAAAAGAAGGCTTTATTTGGATATTCTAGTAGATATGAATTACTATCTTTTATATATGAGAATATGAGATCAGAGCTATTATCATTTTGGTATAGGACAATATCCTTCTAATTTATTTATCTAGATAGGGTTTGTAGGAAAAAAATCTTGTGAATAATCTCGTACAAATAGATTTAAAAAAACCATGTATCGAAATATGTTTAAACAAGCCTCGTATTATTGTCATTAAACAAGCAAAAATCATGCGCCCATCAAATGAAAAAATTTCAGTTCTGAAATGCACAATTTTCTCTTGACTAATCCTATTTCATTTTGAGAGTTTTAAAAGCCTGTTTAAGGTGATTTTGCGTTCTATAAGATTAATTTGAGTTCGCAATCTTAATTCAATGTTATTAAATTCCTCAACTCTAAAAATTTTCATTGTCATTCAATCCACTAACCATCAAATTATATCTCTCTCTCTTCCAACTTGGTGGATACTCATGACTGACTATGAGAATAAATTTGTGAATGGATACGTTTGGTCTAAATTAAAAGATAATTTGCCTAGTAGATACCATAGGATAAGAAGAAATAATTACGAATGGGGGGCAAGCAGGAGCCTTTTTCAAAATGGAAAGGGAAAAAGAGTACGTACCGTGCAATGCCTATGTAACGAAGAAGTGCAAGCTTTGAAAGTCCATTTTCAAACTCCAAACGGAAAGCATTGACAAATTATGAGAGATGGCCTTTTTCATGTTGATGATGCAATAATCATGGATACTCATTTAATTTGTATCGCCAATATCTTTTTGTGTATAATTATGTGCAAGTCACAGAAGTTTGTATCATGATCATTGTAAACACGTACAAATTTTTTTGTACCATACAAAACTCTTCAATTGACGTAGTTTGTTCTTGTTGAGTCGAATTTGTTTTGAAAAGTTTGCCATGCATTTTAAGTTGGGTCTAAAGCTACGATATTCTCCAAGTTGCGTCATCAAAATCTTGGTTATGTTCCTTTATATAAAAATTAATCGATAACTCCTACTTGGTTGACTGTTAATTTTGATGAACATTTAATATTAATTACTAAAAAATACACAATCTTTAATCTATATTTACAATTAGGACATTTCTTGCTGCAAGTAGGATTATATATCAATCAAATATCTAACTTTGTAAGATCAAATTAGTGTGTTTGATATTCGCCAAAACCAACAACATTAACAGTTCTGCTATCGGTACAGTTAAACTAAAGATGGAAACCAACATGGTGTTAGTTACAAAAAAAATATTAAAAAATTATAAATATTGAAATAGTTTTTTTACAAAATAATTTGTATGCTGAATGTCACTTGACCAAATTGTCAGAAAAAGAAAACATGGTGGAAAGAATTTTCAAGTTGGACCTAACAACATTCCAACTCTGAAATATAGTGGCAGACATGGTGGACATATTAGCCCAATATTATTAAAATAGACAACTGAATGCAACCTGCAATATATGTGGGCTTCTGGGTTGTTTTGTGCATATCCATATGAAACATCATCAAATCATCAGTCCACTAGAATCATTAAGGGCCAAATACATATAAACTCAGTTCAGATTTAAAAATTACGTATTAATTTTTAATTAAAAATTTGATTTCCAATTTTATAAATTAC
The DNA here is from genome assembly GCA_948243855.1 of Flueggea neowawraea. Taxonomy (NCBI): domain Eukaryota; kingdom Viridiplantae; phylum Streptophyta; class Magnoliopsida; order Malpighiales; family Phyllanthaceae; genus Flueggea; species Flueggea neowawraea. The sequence goes on along the minus strand of CAODLS010583510.1, from coordinate 13,111 downwards.
AGATAAATCGTCAAATTTATTCAAAATGTGTTTAGTATCTCTTTATTGTATATTTGTTTTAACTTGTTTAAAGATTATTTAAGACTTATTTAGTATCATTTTATTGTATATTTGTTCAAAAATAAACTAACAAACAAAACAAAATAAAATCAATAACAAATCAACAAAACGCTGTGAATTTAAAAATACGGAACCATGTATAAGCAAATTTACACCATGAATTAATAATTATGAGAAAATATATCTGCAATAAAAATACAATATCCGTACAAAGAAATATTGTAAACTAACGAAGTGAATTGAGCAATTTCCTCAATCATTAATTATTGGGCCCTCTACAATATAAGCACGATGATACCAGTTGAATTTGAATTTGGCTATGGTGTCTTTATAGTTATTATTTACTTTAGGTGCTTTTAATTATTCAGGTATTTTTAGATCATTTAAATTTAATCCAATGGTTTAAATTGTACTAACATATTAAAAAGTTAATGACAAATAACACAAATTGAGTCATTAGATTAAATTTAAATAGTTTAAATAAATTTTAGCCATAAAAAAACACACGAGTAGATAACTATAAAAGCACCATAGCTGTTGAATTCCCTCCACATTCTTGATGATGAAATTTTAACAACATCTCAACCTTTTTTTTTTTTGAGTGAATTGAAGATTTCTGCGTCTAATCGAAGATTTAAATAAAATAGATAATATCTTTTAATTAAATAACACTACTTCTTTGTGGCCTATAGGTGCTCCCATAAGATCTGAAATTGCCTAATACACATGGACCTCCCTGAACTATCAGTATTTGGGTAATTTACCTCTTAAATTTTGAAAATGTTTACGCACTCTTCTAAACTTGCAAAAGTGGAACAATTAACCACTTACACGCTGACATGGCGATCTCAGTGTATTTCAAACGCATAAGGCGCGTGAAGGCATTAAAAATGATTGATGTGGCACATGACCTGAAATAAACCAAATCGATTTTCAAACCTATATGTTTCTCAAACCAATCTTGAGTCACAAAAATTACAAAATCGACCACCACCACCCCACCCCAGTCACCAACACCGCCACCTACCCACCTCCATCACCACCACCACAATCACCAATACCGCCACCCACCCACCTCGATCACCACCACCACCATTCGCCTCAATCACTTTAAGATTTGAAGTTCAGAAATCAACCCAAATTAATCTCAAATTTGAAACCTGTAACACAATAATCCAAATCAATTTTCAATAAAAATAAATCAAACCATTAATCTCAAATAAAAAAGAAATCAATCCATTCATTAGTTTTCAAATTTGTAGATCCAAAAATTGGCTACACGAATTTGAATCTAGCACCATGAATGATTGGAGTGGAGAACCGATCAATAGTCTGCCTCCTCAACGACCTAGTACTGCCTTCTTATTTCAGTTCACTCTATAGAAAAACAAACAAAACCAACAATTAGGAGACAAACCTATTATGATGGTTAGTGACAATCCTTGACAAGCTCCTCCCAACAATCTCCTTCCGGTTCGAAACGTCAAGCTCTCTCCTCAATCTACTTCCTTGCTAAGCTCCTCTACTAGAAACATCAAGCTCTGAATGCTTCGAGCCTCCGATCTCTCTTTCTCTCTCTCACTACTCTTTCATCGGTTCAGAGCTGCAAATTGAACTCAACCCTAAGCCACAATGATGATGTCATCCCCGACACTCGATTTCAAAGAATCCTCGGTTTGGAACTGCAAATCGAACTTCATAGCCTACAAGAGGGGTTGCTGCAATGGCGGGATCGAGGAGAGAGAGAGAGAGATATTGGGTGTTTGAATGGCGATTGGGAATGGGGAGGAGGGCGTAGTCTTCCTCTTTATGGGCTTGAGAGGTATGGCAAAGAGAGCGGTGCCGAGAGAGAGTAGTGAGGCGAAGGCAGAGCAATGGTGATATTGGAGTGAGTGGTGATGGTGGAGAGGCGGAGCAGTGGTGGCGAGAGAGAGTCGGGAGTGAGTTGGAGGGATACAAACGAGAGTGAAAGAAGAGATAGGAAGAGATGTGAAAGAGACATAGATGAGAGAGAATAATGGGTTGTTGGACTAGGCCAGTTGGTTTGGTTTGGTTTGAAAGTGGTTTCGATTTGGATTGAACAAGAGAGAGATGGGTTGGAGTGTGTTTTTATTTAAGCTGACTTGAAATTAAAATTTACACGTGGCAGTATCTTTGGACACACTAATAAGAATTTCTTCCCTGTCATACGCGTGAAATTCACTCTCCAATGTTGTGACTACATCAATGCGTAAAAAGATTAGTTGATTCAATTTTTGCATGTTCAGGGGGTTTTGTGTCGCTGTTTTGCAAGTTCAGGAGGGTGCATAAGCATTTTCAAAGTTGAGGGGATAAATTACAAAAAAATGTGATAGTTTAGGGGGTTCACGTGTATTAGGCCACCTGAAATGGATTTGGCGTAAAATTCCTTAAATAATATTATTTTGTCAGTTTAAGATTCACACTTTAAAACATATTCAGAGGCACATAGTCACACAAAAACAATTAATACAATTACAAACCGTTCTTTTTTTTAGATTTATATGTATGCATGAGTCCATCTGCGTAATTACTTTGTCAGCCAATCCTTCTTCATGCATCACTTGTGCATGAATATTGACCGTTAAAATCACCTCCCAAAACCGAACCTTGAATATAACAACATCAACCTATTTTTGCTTTCCAACCACCTCAACATTTCAAAAAAAGAAAAACCCACCTCATAGCAAAAACTCTTCTTCCATTCCCAAAACACCCCTTAATCTCTGATTGCACAACCCACCAAGTTGCTAATGTTCCTCCATTTCACCAAGGTCATTATAGAAATTACACAAAAAAACTACCACCCCACGTAGATATCCCATTTCAGATCCCATGTCTATAAATCATTATCATGCCCAAAACTTCTGTTTTGAAAAACCGTCGTACTTGAGGAAGATCCACCCTACGCCGCCTCTGCATCTGCATCACAAGATTACGGTTACACCTCTTACCGGGTTCAAAACCCGTAAAGTTTTCGTCACAAAATGAAAGAACATTGCATTTTTCCTCTCCTTACGACCTTGTTGGCTCTCCAACTCCTCGTCCCCTTCGCAACCTCCGCGACAGACCAAATCCCCAGTGATTTCTCTCAGCTCCACAAGTGGGTCACCGACAACGTCAGAGCAATTAACGACAGAAATGTCGATGCATCCATTGTTCTGGACAAATCCTTGGCCTACGGCGAGGAAAACTTTACGGTGATAACGGTTGCAAAGAATGACAAGTCAGCGAATTTTTCGACCGTGACTGACGCCGTTAATAGCATTCCTGAGAATAGCAATAGGAGGACCGTAATTTGGATTGGAGGTGGTGAATATTGGGAAAAAATTACAATTAACCGCACCAAGCATTTTGTAACGCTTTATGGGGACGATAAGGACATGCAGCGAATTGTGTTTAATGGGACGGCTGCGGAATACGGCACCGTTTATAGTGCAACGGTGGCTGTTGAAAGTGATTATTTCATGGCCGTCAATATAGCTTTTGTGGTACGTACGTTTAATGAATTGAAACGTCAGAGATAAACTTAATATTCATTATTACGAGAGAATACAAATTTCTCAACGTCAGGATTAAGGTGGCGAGATTTTTTTATATGTTGTTTGTTTTGAGATGGTGTTAGAATGCGGCTCCGATGCCGAAGACGAGTAAGACGGGAAAGCAGGCGGTGGCGATGAGGATATCGGGGGACAAAGAAGCATTTCACAATTGCAAGTTCGTAGGGTTTCAAGACACATTATGTGATGATAAGGGCAGGCATTTTTCCAAAGACTGTAACGTCCGCGGCACTGTTGATTTCATTTTCGGAAATGGAAAATCCCTCTACCAGGTAATCCCTATAGTCTCTTTTATTAGTCTAATTTTTTTCATAAGTCCCTTTATGCAATTTTCTTTTTGGAGCCTGAATGGTGATGAAATAATGAATGCAGAACACAACAACAGAGTCGGTGGCGAAAGGGATGGGGGTGATAACAGCACAGGCAAGGGATGATAGTGGGTTCACATTCATCTATTGCAACATAACTGGAATAGGGAAACAACACGTATCTTGGGCGGGCATGGAAGGAGGGACCCAGAGTGGTGTTTTCTTACACTTACATGGGCAACATTGTCAACGACCAAGGTTGGTCCACTGGCAAACATCCCCAAAGCAAAGAGTACGTATTTATGTTTTTCCCCCCCTCATTGTTTCAATCTTTTAACAAAAAATTAACAAAAACTAATTATTGTTATTCCTATTTTAACTACTTTAAACAATATCACTAATTAACACCTGTAGTAAAATGATAAAATTTCCTTTCTTAAAAAATTTGTTTGAATGAATTTTGCAATTCAGATATCAAAAAGCGTAGTTAAATACCAAAAATTTTGATAAAAAAACATCTTTTCACCCAAAAAATGGTGGTGTTTGGGTTTTCCTTAAATTAATAGCGGCAATGTTTATTGATGCAACATTTTTCAAAATTTGTTTATTTATTTTTTTATAAAAGAGAGCAACACTTAACAAATTTATTAATCGTCGCTTATGGCAGATGAATACCATAGATACAAATTTATTTATGAAAATCATGATATTTACATTTCATTATTGTCACTTTTTCTTGTCGCCTAAGCAATTAATTCTTAGCTGTGACATGTTGGATATAAGATTTGATGAGATTCAGTGATACTGATTTGGCTAATAATTGGTGGTGGTGTTGCAGCACTGCGTATTACGGAGAGTACAAGTGCATGGGACCAGGGGCAAGCTCTTCTGGGCGAAGGAGCTACACAAAGCTATTAACAGATGAAGAAGCCAAGCCCCTCTTGACCATGACTTACATCGATGGAAACAAGTGGCTAATTCCACCTGCCAACTTCCATGCACAAGAAAGATTGCCAAAACCATGATTTTGTTCTCTAAGCATAATTTTTCTCCTCCTTAATACAATTAATGTTTATGTTGTCAGGATAGGAGGAGAAATCAAAATGCATGATTGTACTTCTGTTCCATTTCTGTATATGAGAATGTACAATGGTAAATAGAATGAAATTTATGTGGTGTGATCTTGTTATATGTGTGTGTAGAGAGAAAAAGACTTGGGAGTTTGAAAAATAATTTCTTGTTTTCTATTTTTTAAAAATCTAAAAAAATACTTAAAAATGTGTTTATTTGTGAAAACTGGAAATAATTTTTTTAAGTAAGAAAATAAATTTTCATATATGTGTGAAGACATTTGAAAAAAATTATTTCCAACAGGAAATAGGTAGAACGCTCATCATTTTAACATTTTTTTTATTTTTTTTGTTTCTAGTTTCCAGTTTTTAGATAAAATTTCTCAAAAATTTTTAAACTAAACAATTTTTTAATATGCTTGCATAATCTACGGTATATTGGCTCTCAATGGAAATCGACTCATCTTTTTTTTTATAAATGAATCGAATTTTTATCTTAATGTTGAAGACGACCCTAATATCATTATGCTACCAGTCCATTAATATTCTATGAGGATATAGCAAGTATCAAAACCCATTCTTCACTCCTCAACAAGATATCTTCATATTTGAAGTGAAGCTATACAATTGTTTTTGACAGTATAAGTGAGATATAAATATTGAATGATATAAAGAAGGTTCATTGCTCTTGGGGCTTGCAGCTATGTTGGAAAAAAGGGTGGAGGAAGATACTTGTTGAAACTGACAGTTCCATTGCTGTTCAGCTGATTAACAAAGCTTTAGTGCCAAAAAATCACCAAGGTCCGTTAGTTTGAGCTATTAAAATTATGATTAGCAAACCTTGGTGTATGAGCACTAGTCATGTGTATAGAGAATGTAATTATGCAGCAGATTCGATATCCAATCTTGCCAAAAGTATGCCTATTGGCTATCATATTTTGGAGGAGACATACACGTTAGGGATGCTATTGGGGCTCCTTTCTGGAAATGTTCACGCAACTTGAAAATCTCCGTACCAAATTGAATATACAGTAAAAAAAAAATCGTCAAGAACAGTTGACTTTTGATTTTCTTCAAATTGAACCATTCGAAATTTTTTATTTAGGATGGTTCTAGTTCTTAGATAATACTCCCACTGAGAACCGTCCTAAATTTTTTCGAACCGAAGAACTGAAACTAAAATAGAATATATTTATGTAGATGATTAATTTTTCATACAAATATAATAGATTTTAACAACATAGATCTTTTTTTTAATATGCATAGTATAGAATAAAATGATATATTGATATATTTTATCCAAATTGTATGATGATTGTTAATTTCTCTATGCTGCTTGCTGGTTTTTTGTTCAATGGCATAATCATTCTTGGTCGAGTTTAAGTTCAAAATTAATGTCTCAAGTTTGGACTGTTTGCTGTAAACATTTTTATTCATTTCATGGTAGTTCTCTAGTTATGCTCATACCGTCCAAAATTAAACTTTTTATTGGAATTTAGTTTAGAAATGCTTTAAAGTTCTTACTGTGCAAAAAATTGATTACAGTTTATTGTGTTGTTGTCAATGTTGTAGTATATGCAATATTATGTTAATGGTATGAATGTTAATTTTTTCGCATTTTTTTCAAAGAAGTTGTTCCCCAGTTTATAATGATTGCAATATACTTTCTATTAGAAAACATGTTTGCTCATGTCAGATTCTTAGTGGAGTTCGAACCCAAATTGGATTAAGTATATCCAATGGGTGCATATTCCTAATGAGTTTTAGTGAATGAGTTTTACAAATGTTATAGGAGAGTTCATATAACACTAATATAAATACGTGCAATCTCATTACTTATTGCAAACAACACAAAATAGAAAAATGCTTTCTCTCTCAAGAAGTGTGTTGTTGGCCTTTGATGGTTAGTAGGAGAAAATTTCGTACTTTGTTGCATACTCAATCCCTCTTGCAAAAAGATCGTTTTTGTAGCTCTTAGGTTACAGATAAATGTCACGCCCTTATCATTCCTACGAAAGTGGTTTGTAGCAACTAACAACATGTTATTTCTTATGTATCTAATCAAGTTCTTCCACTGCGTGTATTGAGATATGCTTTCGATCATTTGTTTAATTATTCGTTACTTATATATTGTTTATACTTGATTGGATACCTTCACTTTCATTAATATTCTTTTCTTTATTCTAGTTGTGTTTGGTGATTTATCTTGCTATTTTTTTTTCTAGAATTTGGAGATATAATTTGACGAAATGTTTATTTTATGTCTTTATTTTTATTATACTTTTGTATTTGTTAATGCAATTTGGATTATTTTTTTTAAAACATAAATTACCGATCTGGTACCAAAATTTCATCTTGAAATTTCAGAATATCCATCCCGTCTTGTCCAGAATCTGTCCGCATTTATTTTCCTGAGACGAGACCAAATCCATCCCAAATGGGTTTGGAGATTTCTGAATCCCCAACCCGTCCCAACCCGTGATCAGCTTTAGTTCTTTGCACAGAATCTATAACATACAACTTCTTTTTTTCTTTGGTTTTTTGAGGTAATAAATTTTTGCCACTATTTATCTCGAGACCTGCCTAACATGGTTAGAATAAGTAGTGTCGCTTATTTGTGAGACTAAATTAACTAGATTGAGAGACAAGTTCGCGACCTTTTCCCGTAAAAAAGTGACCTTAATTAACACATAACAAGGGTTCGTTGCATTCAGCCTATAATCATGCATTATTGAAGATCATGAACACCAAGATGGTTTGAGATTAAGTAAAACCTTTCAATTTGCAATAATTAATCTCCGACAGATTATCAAGTCAACGCCACACATCTTAGATGTTGGGCCGAATTATGTCCATATCATTTATGAATGGGATTAGATGTTGGGCCGATTTGTTAATTAGACGCTTCCAGGAAGAAAACTAGAGATTATGTTTTGACTTTTATGGCCAATTGGGTCACTAAGTGCTTAAATTTTTTGACATATATATAATAAAATAAAAAATAATAATGGAAGCATGTGTAGGAGAGCAGAGGAGTTGATCACGAACATGCAATATTCCGTTTTAAGGATATCCAGACAACTCATCCATCAAATTTGACTTCCAACTTTACAAACTTCAAACCCTATAATGGAAGAAACTTTCACTTCACATGCTTCATCTCAATATTTAATTCTACCCAGAGATCACACAATCTTCCCCTTTTTTTTTTTTTCTAATCCAATTTCATGAATCTTTTTCACTCTTATGTCAATGGTTATTGCCCCAGAAAGACAAATCCTGATGTCCTTTGTAAGGCTCTCTCAAAAGGTAAAATTGATAAGCACACTCATGTCCTCAATTCGGAGAAATAGATTCACATGAAGTCTTTTTGCATCAGAAGTTTGGAACTTGTTAAGATAAAAGAAGATGAAGAAGTTACAGAAGAATCCTTCTTTTGCTGAACAATGTGATTTCATATTCAATAAAACATCAAATGTTGGTCACATCCCAATGATGAGAAGAAAGAGAGGTTAAAAACTCAACTCTCCTCTTGAACCAAATTCAGCGAACCCGCCTCATTATCTAACTAAAAGTATCCTATTTGTTTGTGAATCAAAGAGAAAAAAGAAAAGAAAACAAAATCATATCTGCAAACAAAGGAGACCTTGCTTTACATAGCCTAAATCCTTGTTGATGCCATTACTCTTCGATTGGTATTGAATCTTCTTCTGCAATTGCCAAAAGAATCGTATGCAATCAATAAAGCACTAATAAAGAGCAAAAACTTACTTGTAAGAAAACAAACAATAGATAGAACAGATGGAACAGACCTTGGCATTCAGGCTGCTGATCCTTCGGATGGTGCTCCATGCACTTTAGGAGAAATTTAAAGGTCTCAATCTCGCAAGGGATTGTGAGCCCGCCACTATGATCAAACCCGAACTCCTCTTCAGCCTTTTCCAGCAAAACCTTGAACAAGGAGTGACTAAGGTAGCTCGTGGGGATGATAAACCTCCGAAGCTCTGGACCAACGTAAACTGCCAGATATCCTTTGGGAACATCAGGTGGAGGACCAGGACTGTGGACGCTTTCTTCGTCAGAATCACAACACTTGACGCTTGCTATCCTCTTATTAACTTCCGGTAGGATGCCCCCATGGTTGCAATCCGAGCGAGGAGGGCTGCTCGCCTTTGATCCAAGTGTGACAGATTGCCATTTTTGGAGAATCTCCTTTAGCCTAACGATCTGCCGAATTCCAGTCAATTTGCTGCTGCTGTTGACGTCCATCTCGCTAGATTTTTATTACAACTGCGAAACCAATCCCATAATTGATTTCAGAGTGTTGGATGCCAGAGATGAAATTCTCAACAGATCTTCCACCACCTTTAGCATGGATAAAGCAATCAAACAAGATTGATTGATATATCTACATTTTTAAACACCCCAGCTTACGAATGCATTTCTTCAACTTACACTGACATCAAGGTTGTGAAATCAAATTCAACATGTACCTACCAAGTTAGATCAGCCATATAACATGTCCTATTCATCATCAACTCCAAAATTAACAAAACGGGACATACTTTGTTCTTTTTCAATTTTGAGAAAAACAATTAAAAGAGATGAAGCCAAAACAAAAAAATCAAACCCCTGCTAACGACCAAACTAGATAAATGATCAGATTTGGACGGCTATAATTGAAATAATTTGATCATTTGATTCAAAAGTTTCAACCAACCTATACATCACAACTTCTCTAAAACACATTAAAGTAAATTCCACAAAACACAATCAAATTAAAGTTCAATTATGCATCTCGAATAATCCAATTATCACATTTTCAACAATCAAACCACATGCATGACATTAAGATAATAGGATCTAAACGAAAACATACAAAACCAGAAAAAGACATCAACTTTGATACAAATCCGTTCATTTCCAATAAAATAATTTTCAAACAAGGGAAAAAAAACAAAAGTCAAAAAATACCTGAAAAGATGATGGAGATGGAATCAACGGACGCAAACCCTCAAAAGAACTCCATGGGGGAAGGCTTGGGAAGTCTAAGCAGTGGAAATGCGAACGAGCTAGATAGAGAAGCGGAGCCCGTTTGAGACGAGAGGGGAAGGAGAAAAGAAAAACAGAAAGTTGCTTCCTTTTCTTTCTTTCTACGAAATTCCCAAAGCGAATTTTGGACAAGACTCCACCTTTTTATTATATAGCAATCCCAAAACCAAACGTCACGATAATAGGACCCAAAACAGAAAGGAAATCCCCTTTTTGTGGGTGAAGCAAACGTTTCGGAGGGTCGGTTTGTGGAGTTTCTGGTGTTGGAGAAAAAGAGGGGAATAGAGAGATCTATAAGGGGAAGGAAGAGCTTATTTGTAGCAATGGATTAGCTCAAAAGAGTGGTTTTGGTTTTTGGGTTTGTATGAGTTTTGTGTGAGCTATGATGGAGTGGTGGTGGAAACCAGAGAGAGAGAGAGAGAGAGAGAGAGAGGACAGAGTTTCGGTTTTGTTGGTTTTTAAGGTTATGGTGGGGCTGTCCACGTGATCAAAAGTGAATCTCGGTAGGCCCGGCCCACCCCACCCCAACTCGGTTTCTTTCCTTTCTTTTCCTGTTTTGCCGTTGTCGTTTCGTCATCTTATTTCTTTTGAATTTCCACACACATGCCTTAAAAGAAGAAAGGAAATTAATATCATCAACAGCGGAGGAAGATGAGGTCGGCCGACTGTAGACCCACTTTGAATCAAACTACATACTCCTTAATTTAAGGTAGAAAGAAAAGCTCATAATGATAAGAATATCACTTGATTACAATTATTAACGATGTTTGGGAAAGTATAAAAAAATTTAAGAAAGTATTAACGATGTTTGGGAAGATTTATCTCGTCAATCTATGAAATAATATCAAGATTAATGAGTAGATATCATCTCAATATATCATGAAAAAACAAAAAATTAAAAACCATATCAATGATTGTCTTCGCCGCTCCCAAAAAATATATTATCAAATGAGAATTAAATCTGGCGCAATCGTAAACAAACATCTAATATCAATATTACAAGATGATTAATGTCAATATCAAACAAATAATAATTCATTTACTTGCAATATATAAAAAGACATGTATAATACTATAAAAACAATAATAATTATATCGAACATGGAACGAAAATCCTAGAATGAACCAACCTACTTAGCTTACAATGCTACTTAATATTATATGTATATTGCATTAATATAGCAGGAATATAATAAAAAATTTAGTACGAATATATTGCATGCATATGTATAGTGTATACTGCTTTGATATACCACTTATATTTAAATTACAAGTATATTGCGATAACATAGCACGGATATATTAATGATTTTTCACAATAAAATAGCAAGTTACTGGTTTTTCGTTAGATTAGATTGTTTATTGAAAGTATTTTTTATTATTTAACAAAGGAAAAACATTACTTGAAGATAATATTATTATTGTAATCATATTGAGTTATAGGGATAGAGATATGCTTGGTTATTTGGTTCTAACGTAGAAGACATAATAGTTTTCAAAGCTAAGTCTGTGTGTAAATGTATTGTAGAAAGAGGTTACGAGCTGGACCATTGACAACTTTTTCTTTTTTTTTTTTTTCCAAAAAATGGATTGCTGGCGTATTTCCAATATATTTTTTGATAAGTTGTATTTGTTCTTACTAGGTAATCGAATTTAAGACCGTTAATTGTTGAGTTAACTCTAATACAAATAGTACAGAAACCTATTCCGGTTTGGTTTTGACAGTTTGGGCCAGTCCGATTCTGGAACTGGAACAAGACTGAGTATGGGCGGTTTGGACGGTTTCAGTTCCAATTTAGACCGGTTTGGTTCTAGTTCAAACCACAAGTTCAATTCGGTTTTGACCACCTCTAACTTTACCGACGTTTTTATCTGAATTTTCTTTCCTGTTCTATCAGTAAGAAAGTGTTTAATACCAATGTTAGTGGAGTGAACAACAGAAGAAGCTGATGTTTTGTGGTTTTATATATTTGATCAAAAATTGACAACAGATTATGGTACTTGGCTTTGTAAACAGGTCGTATTCTCATTTCATAATCACTCTCATAATGTCATGAAGTTACATGAAATCCTGGGATGTTGTATGTATTAGGGGTGTCAAAACATGTTGTTGTGTTGGGTTTGTGTCATATCGATCCACTTTGGTGACACGATTAAGGTCAACACAAATACGATCTGTTTATTAAATGGGTTAACATGACATGACATGAGTTACCCATTCAATTAAATGGGTCGTAGTTTTTATTAAAATTTGACACCACCCGTTTAACCTGTAAAACAATTACACACAATCCATTTAACTCGTTTATGACCAATTTAATCCATTTAACATTCCAACACAATTCAAATTAAAAATGTAATTAAAATTTGAGAGAGCTACCAACGCCGAAGCTATGAGAGGGTGAGAGAGGCGGCGAAGGCGAAGCTGTTTGTGGAAGGGTGAGAGAGAGGCGGCGAAGCTGTTGTGAGAGGGTGAGAGAGAGGCGACGAAGCTATAAGAGGGTGGTGACGGCGAAGCTGTGACTGTGAGAGGGTGAGGGCGGCGAAGTGAGTGAGTAGAGTCTGTGAGAGGGTGAGACTTGAGATAGGCAGCGAAAAATTAGGTTTAGGTTTATGGGATTTTGATTTTTGGGGATGAGAACCGCGTCACAGAGAGATGTAATAAAATTTTAATTGTATACGTATTTATGTAATTAAATATATAAATTTATAAATGGGTTAGCTGTTCGACACGACACAACCCGTTTATTTCGTGTCAAAAACAGGTTAATCCATTTATGACACGAACCCTTCTAAGCCCAACCTTAATCCGCTAATTTTGCGTGTTACGCGTGTCGTGACCCATTTTGACACCCTTAGTATGTACCAATAATAGGCATCCATTTAAATAATAAGCATCCATTCTTCCTTTGGGGAAAAAATAAAAATAGGAGTAAGAATATGCTCCCTTACTTGCAAAGCAAAACTGAGCGTATAGAAATACATGGGCATATTGTCATGTACAAATTACATGAAATATATTTTTTGAAGTTTTGTCTATATG
>CAODLS010583396.1:0-15153 GCA_948243855.1 Flueggea neowawraea | reverse complement strand
TGTCGGATCATTCCCGATGTTTGACGACACCCAACCTTACAAAAATAACCTCTTTCAAATATCCGAACATCATCTCAACATTCAAGAAACAAATCATAACTGATATTATTCGAAATCAAATGACGTTCCACTAAAGAACTTGTCTGACTTGATCGGAACGCTATGGAGAATTGATCAAAATGGAAGGGATATTACACACTTGTACTTTCACCTTTTGAGCTAGTTAGTCTTGACCGATTGCTAACTTATTCACCACAGTTTGATACAAATAAAGAGGTCATATCATCATATTTTGATTCATAAGGTTTGATAATTACCTCATTGACACACCTTGAAGTGGATTTGGCCTTAGAACCAAATTGTTGTGAGTTTTCCGCCATGACAAAAATCAATTCCTGAATCTCTCTAGGTGTTTTGTTGATAATCGCACCACCACTGACAACATCCAACATCCTCGTCTCTAATGGAACAAGACCATCATAAAATATTGAATCAAAAGTTGGTCTGAAATACCATGTTGAGGACAGCTCGTAGAAAGCCTTTTCAATCTCTCCCAGTACTCATACAAAGTTTCAGCCACTTTTTGTTTGATACTGCAAATCTTCCTTCTCAAGTTTGTAGCTCTAGAAGGTGGGGAGAACCTCTCCAAAAACAAACGAACCATATCATCCCATGTGTGAATCGAACCCGATGGAAAGTAAAATAGCCACTCCTTTGCTCACTCATCCAATGAAATAGGTGTTGGTTTTAGTGCCTAGTCCAATCATTTATGTACATTGTTATTCGATTTATCAGTTAATAAAGAGGCATTTCATTTCGTATCTATGAAATATTATACTATGTTTTATGAAGATAAAACCTCTATGAATAGTTTATTCTTCCTTATGTCAGCAAGTTTGACTTGATAGTAAAACCCTAAGGTAAAATAAATATTATTCTAAATGTCTCTAATCAATTGTTAGAATGAGAATCGTAACAAATTAAGGTTAGTATGTTGCAAAGTAAGATAATCACGTTTTACTGATTATGGATATGGAATATAACTTAGAACATAGTTATATGCTAGGGAACATATATTAGACTAGCCCGCTATGAAAGCACTTCATGGATCTTTGTCATAAGTAGCTTTCATATAGTGGTGATGTTTGAGTCATCTGGCTGAAACTCACTATCGACTCCTACATGAGGAATCACATGTTTTGACTTAGTCAAACGTTATCCGTAATAGAATAACAATAAAATCTATGATTGGATATGTCATGAATCTTGTAGAGGAGTGATAGTGAGAGTGACAAATTTGTTCCTCCTATGAAGGGTAATATCTTTAGGCCACGACAAAAAGACTAAATATCAAACTGTGAATAGTTAACTCGGATCACCGACCATTCGATTTTGGGTTGCCATAATGTATTACTAGATACCACTTATGGACTTTGGGCCTAAGTTTTGGGATAAGACCCATTGTCATTTTCAAGTGGACCTATTGGGTCACGCACAAGAACGAACTGAATTGGTTTACAAATATTCTCTCTTATGGTAATTAAATTATTAAGATGATTAATTTGATTAATCATTAATAATTTAGGGTTTTATGATTTATGTCATAAAATAATATAAGATATTATCCATTAATGTAATGAACTTTTAATATAAATTACTTCTTATAACGTTTTGGACATATTATTATGTGTGACATAATTTGGGCCTATATAGATTAACAAGGGAGTGATTTATTTAATGATGATATATCATATAATTAAAATTCCAATGACATTAGATAACCCATTAAGAAATTCGACACACTCCCTATTTTATAGGAGGAAATTAGTCTATGTTAGGTTGACTAGGTCAAAGGTTGACTAAGTCTTATTTAATCAAGTTGATTAAAACACCTAATTAAGAAAGGAGTCATTATTCTTGTAAGACAAGAATAAGTAAATCTAATCCTTTTTTAGCTTAGAATTTTGGCACACACATTAATATTGACTAGGTCTTAATTAAGCTAGTGCACGTTAATTAGGACTCCTAATGAAGTAAGGACTTCATATGATTGTAGGACAAGTAAGACGAACCTAGTACATCTAAACTAGGGTTTCCATATTCCTATAAATAGAGCTTGGCAGAATTTCTACCTCTCTTTAAGGCCATTGCCGAATTTGTTAGTGAACAAATAAAAGAGAGACAATTCTGTGAAAGCTAGAATAGTGATTTTTGGTGCTAGTACACTAAACTTATTCAACCGAGTTTGTTTGTGTGGATACCATTGGCCACGTTTGTGCAAAGGCAACATGGGAAAAAGGTTTTCAAGTTTCATACTAAAAGCTACATCAATATACACACTAGCATTGGATTTTAAGGTAAAATATGCTAACCCTAATCATGTATGTCGATATGCATGGATCCTTGGTGGAATTCTAGATGTAAAATTTTTGTTGTTTCCACTGTCATGTATGCTTATGAATTTCATAAACGTAGTTACAAATTCCAAAAATAGGAAATGTCCTCGGTTTGATATGCTCTTCTGGAATGCCTTGAGGAATAAAACTAGAGCAGACAATGTGAAACTCTTTCAGATGTTTATTTGGATACTCATTTTCCACACCGTAGAACCTTGGTAGAAGTTGAATCAAACCAGATTTTAACTCAAATGGAACACCTAAAGGTTGATACCGAAGACACAATGGTTGTTGAGCAACAAATGGTGCGGCTAAGTCTCTCAGAGTTTGCTCAAGTGGAGCTACAGGTGGAACAACAAGACTGGCATTGTTGTTCTTATCCATCTAAGTTTTAATTTCAAAATCAATATCAGCAACGTTCTCAGTTGGCTCATGTACTGAAGTTGCAGAATCATAAGTCCTTGCTCTGCGTAATCTAGCTTCTTTTCTCAATTATTTACCAGCCTTCTCTGTCTCAAGATTGTACAAAAGACTATCTTCAGATAAACAAGAATGCATACAAAACAGAGAAAAGATCAGTAATAAATAAAATAAACAAACTCGAAAACACCGATCCCCAATAACGGTGCCAAATTTGACAGCATGTCAAACCACCAAAATAATATTAGCTTACTCAAAATAATAAAATGGATAAAGCGGTGAGCAGGGTCGATCCACAGAGACTGGTGGGAAATTGTTTAATTGCCGAAACACAAAAAGAAAATAAAGAGAATAGAATTGTGATTAAATCTTAGATTGAAAACCAACAAAAATTAAAGTTACAGTGAAGACAATAATAAATAGAAGCAATGAGAGTAATGGAAATTCAATAATATTGAAAACCTAGCTAAGGTATTTCTCTATTCAATCCAATTGGTTGATCACAGACAAGAAAGATCAGAATAAAGAATTTGAATACATTCATGTTATTCGTTACCTAGATTAGGACTACTGCGATGCGCTATCAATCCTAAATAACAATATATTATTCTAATCAATTAACCAAAGAGCTTTTATCAATCAATCAATCGAAATAATAATAAAGGAACTAATGAACATAAATTGAATAAATACTCGAAATACTTTATAACAATTAAAGCAATAGTCTCACAACATTAATGGATTGAACTTTGAAAATGCATTGACTAGAAAGATGTTTAGTTGCACATACCAGAGGAAAAAAAGCCAAAATTTAGAGGAATGTTGGTTGCCCAATTGTGCGTGAATGAGGAGATAGTCGCACAAGAGAAGACAAATTAGTTTAAATATGTGTTCTAATTAGGAAAACCTAATCCCCCCCTTTAAAATAACTAATAATAATAATAATAATAATAATAATAATAATAATGTTAATTGTTCTATTCCAGTAGTAAAACTGAGTTAACAGCCTTCAAAGACGTCCAATAGGCTCAAAAATCGAGGCCGAACAGTCTAACATGCGACCCAATGGAAAATGGTCAACCCTACCAATCCACCTTCTATGGCATGATCATGCTGTAATGCAATCAGCACCAAAATACGCCAAAATAGCTCCAATTCTTCACTTTTCCCCAATATTCACATAAACAAGCAAAGAAGCAAACAACACAAAAACACATAAATAAAAACAATTTAAAATGCAAAAAAAAAAACATAAAATGCAATGCAAAACATGCATTAAAAGAACACAGAGTAAATCAAAAACCCAAGTTGTTTTATTCCCATCAAAATTATGTTCTCTTCACACCTCTCCCTCAACCCATCTTCTTTGTCAAAACCTCAAACGCATGCATCTCTTTGATCCTTCAAATGCTAATTCAAATTGTTTGTGTTCTTCTGAATCTCTTGCATCGTCTTAACAAAATTCGACTGTTTCAAATAGCCTATCATCGTCGGATCAACCCTAAGCTTCGCCTACATCTTTAGCCCAAAATGGCATCTCTGAATGGACTCGGCAGAGCATGTAATGCCCTGGACACAACAACTTGAGCGTTGGAAAAGCCAGGCTTCAAGGGTTCTTTATTGGGATCAATCTCGAGCCCCATTTTGTAAGCAATGACAGCTTCATGGGGTTTGCTCAAATCGATATGAGCGGCACCAAGCCGAGAATAACCTTTGGAAACGATTTTTAGAGTTACGATTTAGATTTGGAGATGATGAGAGGAAGGAGGAGTTTTAGATTGGTGATTTAGATTAGATCTATGAGTGATGGTTTGAAAAAGTGGGGGGAGAGACAGAGAGAGAGAAGAGAAAGAAATGGTTTCGAGAGATAAAGAGAGAAAACTAAGAGGAATAGTTGTAGTTTTGGAATTTAAGAGATGGCGGTTTTGTAAACATCCACTTCCGTTAACTTCGTCACTTAAAATCGCGCATGAAGGACGAACTTGCTTTAGCAAAAAATATGAGGACCGACCTACTAATTAGGACAAACCCGAGGAGCTCATAAATTAATTTTCCTTAATTCAAAGAGATCCATGAACATGGAAACAAAGTTTAGTTATCTTTATTTGATTTGTTCACAAACGCAAATGGATGAAGGAATTTAGTCAGAAAATATGCATGCTATGATTAATCTAGTAATAATCATTATCCAGTTTTACCAATAGACTTGTAGTTCATCGGGAATGGAGTTAACTCTAGCGCTAAAAAATCATAAGTTTGATTACCTTACAACATATGAAAAAGAAAAAAAAAAGAATCGAGTTGATGTGTGTCAAACATGCAGAAAGGCTGTCGACCTTGCAACATAAGTAGTTTACTGATGCCATTGATCAAAATTTTCAATTCCCGTAAGCCTTGCATATTGATTCTCAATTTGTTGCTGGCGTAAATGGTTATTAAATTTAGCGAACGGATTGTAGATTGTATTGAACTGACGGAATATCGTGCTATTTGAATTATGCCTAGAGTTGCCTCAACAAAATTGTAGAACTTGTTTGGTTAGTATATATTAAATACAAGTATTTCGACATTTTATTTGAAAAGGTAACCATTTTTTCCTTATATAAATATTTAATATTTTATTATTATTATTAGGCTAAACTAATTAATATTGCTTTGTAATCGATATCATTATTTCTATTAGGTAACATAATTTTATACCAAACTAAAGTGACTATATGACTGACAATAATATTTTTTTAGGAATTGATATGACATGAGTAAAAATGCCCATTAAATGTACTTAATGATGAAATTGTAACAGAAACGTTACAATTGTCATTAATGAAGAAAGTTACAAATATTACTCCACCAACTCTCAACTCTATAAATAGTCTTCAGAGCAACTTGTTGAGGTACGTTCTACTAGACGCTCATACCGATACTCTACAAAAATCAGTACTAACTTGAGAGTCGGAGATTCCCTCTGGAAGCCACCCGACCTCATCGTGTTTTATGCTTTCAGGTTACAAGGCAACGTTTACAATTCCCAAGTGTTCTCGTTCTCTTATTATTGTTGTTATTTTTACGAGGCAACAACAATTGACACCATCTGTGGGAAAACTGAATGAAAAGCCTTGTTCGTCGACGTTCGAGAAGAAGGACATCAACATCACCTACAACACTTACCATGGTGCCGATGCATTTGAATCATGTTGGTCATCCCAAGAAGGTGCAAGGAGAGTCGGCGTTGAAGCGGGGGCCTCGGGAACTGCCATCCCTACTGTTCCACTCACAGATTATGAAGCGCTTAGGAAGCAGAACAAGGAGAACTAGAAGGCTTTGGTTCAGATGGTGACCTTGCTCTAACAAATTCTTCCTCAGGCTCAACTCCCGCTCACATTGCACGTTTATGCCCAAAGTGCTCAAAGTGGAAGAGTTCCGAAGGAGCGTGATGTCGTGCAGCAAAGTCATCACCAACACACATAAGTGCCTGAGCAGCTGAATCCTCCACCTCGCCATGAGCACCACGATGTTCCTATTCCTGTTCCTGATGCCCGGGTTGAGGCTGGGAGAAAAAACTACAAAGAGGTTGTGGAAAGTACGTGTAGAGGAGAACCTAGGGTTCCTATGAGGAAGGCTAAGGTGGAGCTCCAATCTTCGATGAGTGTTCGAGAAGCAAAAGATGTGAGGAAAATGATCGAAGAAGTCCTCGAGAAGAAGAAGCTAGTTCATGTGGAGAAGGAGCAGCAAAAAGCAAAAACTCTATTCACTAAAAAGGTAATAGGAAAACCTCTTCCCCCAAAGTTAAAGGTGCCTTCGCTGCCGACTTTCTCAGGAAAAGAGTACTCGCACGAGCATGTTTAGAACTATGAAGCCATCATGATGCTTCATGGATGGGAAGATGCCATCATGTGTCTTGTGCTCCTAATCACACTAAAGGATCATGCTTGGTCATGGTTCAGTGGATTGAAGGAGATGTCCATTTCTTGTTTTGATCAGTTAAAGAAGGAGTTCATTAACGTCTTCATCATTAACAGCAAGTGCAAGAAGGACCTACATATTTGTTGAGCATAAGGAAGAGCGAGAAGGAGACTCTACGACAATACTTGGATAAATTCAAGAATGCCACTATTGAAGTCCACGATCTACAACATGGAGCAGCGATGGCTGCACTGTTGCAAGGGACACGATCGGTGCAGCTACAGGAGTCGTTGTTTCTTGACCAGCCAAAAACTTTGGTCGACCTCTTCGTTCGAACCAACAAGTATATCATGTAGGCTGAGATCATGAAGATTGTGGGAACTAAGGAAGACAAAGAGAAGAAAAGGAAGGCGAAAGAGGCTTAGGAGGAACCGAATAGAAAGAAAGAAATTTGGGAGACTTGAGAGCATACTTCAGTTCCAGCTTCGAGAAGTACACACCATTGAACGAGTCGAGGTCAGCGATCTTAGCGGCAATAGAGGGGTCTGGACTCATCTCTTTTTTCCCTAAGAACTGAATGGCTTCTAGGAAAAAATATGGACGCATACTGCCGGTACCACGATACGAGTGGACACTCTACGAACAAGTGTCGAGAACTAAAGAATAAAATTGAAAAGTTGGTTCAAGGTGGGCACTTGGACCAATTTGTTGATGATGAAGCATCGAGAAGAGAGCCGAACAATAAAACAAGGAATCGAAGAAGGAATGATGATCAAACAAATGATCAACATGTGGCCAACTAGGCATTCTTCCACTAGAAATGTCATGCTTTATCCTTTCAGTATACTTTAGATGGTGGTGAAAAGTTGAATACTTTGAGTTTTTGTTGATTTTTTCTTGTGTAATTTTCTATTTAACGAATAGCATTTTTCTTTATCATGCGTAACTAACTACTCTTGTGAATGAAGAATAGGTTAAGGCAAATCGAGTGCTTGGCCATATGAAATAGAAAAGGCTTGCAGAAAAGCGGGCCTCTGTAACCAAAGGTGCTAAGAACATTGAGTGAGTCCGAGCATTGACTCCTCACCATCAACGCACAAGAACCATCTTGAAACCACTGGAACACATCATTAGTAGAAAAGTTTGAGTAATCTGGCTCTCACGTGGCAAACAACTAAATCATGAGTAGAAAAACTTGCAAGAAATCGAGCTCTCACATAACAAATATGTGAGTAGAAAAGCTTGTCTGAAACTGAGCTCTCACCAAGCAATGAAAAGATAGATTGTGATGTGGCAATGGAGCACAAAGTTTGCGGGAAACCGAGCGCTCATTGTAGAACACATGCAGTGGAAAATTGAACACCGTGCACATGTGACAAGTGAAACCCCAAGTGGTATTGTCATGAACACACGCGATAGTGTACTCGCTAAGACGTGTGGCAAGTAAAGCCCCAAGTGGGATTGTCATGAACGCATGCGAAAGTTCATTCATTAAGACTCCACCAAAATCACTTACCGAAAATTCATTTGACCAAGTGATTGGGGGGAAATGATACTTATAAATTGTGCAAGAACGAAAGCATGAAAACAAGTACATCAACATGTTGAAGATGATGATATTCACGAAGTCGAGTTGAAATGATGAACTTCTTGAAGAAATCCACTCGACGAGTTGGTAAACTCCACAAGGAAATGATGAACCTCCTGATAAGATAAACTTCTCGAGAAAATGTTGAACCTTCTGAGGAAGTGAAATTTTCGAGGAGATGTTGAATCTCCCAAGGAGGTGAGCTCCACGAAGAAATATTGAACCTCTCGAGGAGGTGAAGTCCACGAGGATATGGTGAACTCCGAGGGATGGATGAGATATTGAATCTCCCGAGTATGTGAAATCTGTTGAGGAGGAGATGAATTCTGCTGAGGAGGAGATGGACTTCGCTGAGGACGAGCTGAACTCTGCTAAGGGGGAGACAGATTTCGCTAAGGAGGAGATGAACTCCGCTGAAGTCGAGATTGTGAACTCTGCAAGGAGAGTATGTGACGAAGGACTCTACGAGTTGGTGAGCTCGGCAATGCAAGTCGGTGAACATCACGAGTTGGTAAGCTCGACGACGCCATGAACCACAAGCCACGAACCACGAGCCATGAACCACAAACCACGAACCACAATGGTATCATGAACCACCAAGTTGTGTCGAATGCCCGCTCGATAACAAGGGTGAATTCCTCCAACGTGCAACTCCTGAACACCTGTTCGATAGCAAAGGTGAAGTCCTCCAAGAGGCAGATCCTGAACACCCATTCGATAGCATGGGTGTCGTCCTCCAAGTTGTAGCTTCTGAATACCTGCTCGATAGTAGGGGTGAAGTCCTCCAAGAGGCAGATCCTAAAAGCCCACTCGATAGCAGGGTTGAATTCCTCTAAGAGGCAGATCCTGACACCCAATCGATAGCATGGGTGAAAGTCCTCCAAGTTGCAGCTCTTGAACACTCACTCGGTAGCGGGGGTGAAGTCCTCTAAGAGGCAGCTCCGTCTTATTTCTCGAACAAGTGTGTTGACTCTGAAACATCTCAAACAGCGCATCGACTTTCAAATACTTCGAACAAGTGTGTTGACTCTCGAGCACCTCGAAAGGCGCATCATCTCTTGAACATCTCAAAGAGAAGCAGCCCTAAAAAACTTGTTGAGGTAAGAGGCGAGAATAATTGGAGAAGAACAACCTGCAAAAAAACAGTGAGAGACTTATAACACAAGCAAAATGACTTGTAGCAGCCATGGAGATAAATGAGCAGTCACATAAGGAGGCGATCGGTCGCCTGCCAAGTCCTACAAACAACGCGTCGTTTCATGCAAGTGCGGTTTGTCGTATGTCATGGCACGCGAGCGACACCTTGTCTGGATGCTCGAACGCATGATCGTCTATTCTGGCAATAGAACGGCACGTTGTCTAGTTTCTCAAGCGAACAATTGTTGGTCAAGGCTTGCGAACGGCACATTGTTTAAGTCTTCTCCTTCAATCATCACAGCAACATATTCATGCCTTCACCGTCCCTCAACAACAAAGTCACGATTCCGGCCACCAACACTCACTCTCACCGCCACCAACCACAAGCGTCCGCCTGTCACATTTACCAACCGCTGACGTCCGCCGGCCATGACCAGCCTCCCGTGAAACCCACTCCGGTCAACGTTCGTCAAAAACCCACTCAAAATAGCCACGGGAAAGCTGCACAAAACAAAAGAAAAGTAGGAAGAAGATCAAAGCAGGAACGTAGAAAAGAAATAAGAAGGAAATCGATTCGTAGGAGGCGGCGGATGGAAATCCAATTGGACCGAAAGAAAGAGGAGGCGAATCCTCTGTATGTGAAATTTGAGAAAGCATAGTGCAGACTTTGGCAAAAGACAGATTAAAATAAAGCCTTGGAAATTAAATGAAAAGGATTCAAGAAAAAATTTATTCGCACAAAACATGGAATTAAATCTGCACAAATCAAGGAGGAGAAATCGAATTTGGAGTGTGCGAATTAAGGAAATGATCTGATTGGAACCAAAATAAAAGAGGAAGACAATCAAAAAAGAAGGAAAAAGAGAGGGAAAGACACGGGCCCTAGAGGAGGAAACAGCTCACCAACAGCCGAATGGAACAGGGCTAGGTGGATGGAGAGCCCAATAAAATTTTGATATAAAATATCCCAATAAGGATTTTTACAGTTATGAAATTTGTGGGAAGCTTCCCAAATGTCATAATGATCTCAGAATGGCACTTGTCCCAAATGTTCACAGCAAAACTCAACTCGAAATTATGTAAAAGTTTTTACTCTTCTCTCCAAAAAATCCGAAGAAAATAGTAGGAAGCAATTAATATGGCATGAACAAAAATGCCCATTAAATATACTTAATGATGAAATTGTAACAGAAACGTTATAATTGTCATTAATGAAGAACGTTACAAATATTACTCCACCAACTCTCCACTCTATAAATAGTCTTCAGAGCAACTTGTTGAGGTACGTTCTACTAGACGCTCATACCGATACTCTGCAAAAATCAGTACTAACTTGAGTGTTGGAGATTCCATAGGGGAGCCACCCGACCTCATCGTGTTTTGTGCTTTTAGGTTACGATGCGACATTCTCAAGTGTTCTTGTTCTCTTATTATTGTTGTTCTTTTTACGATGCAACAATAGGAATAAATAGCTTTGTTGTGTAAACATGCATTAACGACATGCATGGAGGTTTTATTTTACTTTACGTAGCAGTTAATAAGACAAATTAATGTAATAAAACAAGTAATGGTTTTAAAAGTGGATGGGTTAATAATGGAAAAAAGGTTATGTATTAAATTTTGTATTTTTAGAAAATGAGTAATTTTTAAAATACCATCTTCATTTCAAATCTCACAAAAACGAGATATTAAGAACATATGAGATTTTACTAAATGTACACATTTGGTATAAAATTTGACTAACCAAACGATATTCAATGAAATATCACATAACAAATCCATCCAACCAAACGAGCTCTAACTGTGCCTGGCAGGAGACCTATTTCTTTTCTAAGCTATCGTTCGGAAAAAGAAAAAAAAAATGATGAAAGGAGACCCATTCTTTTGTTAAGCTGGCACGTGGTTTTTGCATTTTGCTATTTACTGGTAATGTTTGTATTTTATAGTTTAGAGGCCACCTTATTTGTTGATTTCATGTTACAATTTCATATGTTTGAACCAAGCCCTGTTAATAAATAAAGAAGACAATTTTCACTTATTTGAAAAGAAAAAAAAAAAGAAAAACTTTCAAGATAGCCTTAAAGGGATCCATAAGTTGTGTAATTCTTACAACCAAAACAACGATGAAGAAGTACAAACACAGTCCCAACAACACACAAAACAATAGTAAATATACAAGTAATTTCTTTGTCCAACTGTTAGATTAATGAAGTGATCTTTCCATGGTTAAAAAAGGCTTAATAATTTTTTCTAGCACAACATTTGTATTT
This sequence comes from Flueggea neowawraea, assembly GCA_948243855.1. Classification (NCBI taxonomy): domain Eukaryota; kingdom Viridiplantae; phylum Streptophyta; class Magnoliopsida; order Malpighiales; family Phyllanthaceae; genus Flueggea; species Flueggea neowawraea. The sequence continues at coordinate 3,439 of CAODLS010583396.1, read as the reverse complement.
CTTATCACTTTTAACACAAACTTTAAATCGCATCTTAAAATATTATAATGTTAGGTTTTATTATCATTTTTAGCATTCTATTCGGTTTCTCCATCAACTGTTGAAGTGGCACATCGACGTAGACATATCCCGCCACATGGTATGTTGAGTAGAATGACATGTCAAAAAAAAAAATAAAACTGGTGCATTTAATAAAACAATTAGGCGAAACGACAATCATATGAAAGTATAGATGTTTTAAAATAAAAAAAAATTGAAAGGATTTTACAGTTTGAAACACGATTGAGTCAAGTAAATACTTCATTGCCTTTCAACACGTTTAAACCCTTTTCTCGTCAAAAAGAAAAAGGAACCCAATTGAATCCTTACAACACTTCTCTTCCAAACATGTGAAGTTCCAATTGCTTTAGTGGTTGTAGGGATTTTTCTACTGCAAGAGCTCAAAAAAAGAGGTACTCTTCCATATCTTCTCTTCTTTTTCATCGTATGTAATGTTAGAAACAAGTTGCTAAATTGACGACATTACACCTATTCTCTTCTATATTTGAGTTTTGTTTTTTTTAAACAAAAGATGCAATTTTTTTGTTCTCAAAAAAATAGATTTTTGTTTGATAAAAATTAAAAGACATATATGCCAATCTATATGACTTTTTTTTCGTTTAATTGAGAAAATACGACCAACATCCAACCTCACAACTTTGACATTCTTAGTGTGAACACCCACACACGAAAGCTATTTCTAAATATGAGAACATATTAATATCTCTTTAAATTTTAGTGAATTTCTTTTTCTTTGTTCATCACGCAAAATAGGAGTAATATTTAGACTTTTTTTTATTGTTTTGACCTAAACGTTAGAAATAATTCATTTCTAGAATAAGGTATCTTCTTCTTTCATTTAATCAAATATTAGTTTCAAGTGTCTTATTTTTTTTGTTGATGAATTTATTTAGTAGTATATTTTTCAATTAAGTGACAAATATTTTAGTTTTATTAACTTAATATTACTTTATAACTATAAACTTTTAAATAAGAGTATGCGCTTATTTATTAAAAAAAAAAACTGAATGTGACCCTCATTAATCTCCTACATGGTAACAAAATCAAATTAACTATAAATCATTAAATTTAGTCTTTGTCTTTATCCACTGTCATCTTTAAAATTTAATATACAGTGCTGTACTATTGAACTCTTCTAGATTAACATAAATTTTCATTATTAATATTCGACCTATTAATACTTACAAAATAACTCATTTTATTTAAATTTCAAGTTATTTTGTAACTTTTCTAAAAAAATAGTTTTTGGACAATTTTTCGGTGCTAAGTTTTTCAGTATGTTTTTTTTTTTCAAAGCAAAACTATTGAACTCTTCTAGATAAACATAAATTTACATTATTAATATTCAACTTATTAATACTTTTAAAAAATAACTTATTGTATTTAAATTTCAAGTTATGTGGCAATTTCTCTAAAAGATTAGTTTTTGAACAATTTTTCGGTGCTAAATTTTTCATGTGTGTATTTTTTCAAAGCCACTAAAAAACATTACAATTAAAATAGAAAATATGTTAAAAATACATGTTAACAATTTTTTCGACATAATTATTTGGGTGTTACATAAATATTATTTAATTAAATTAAGGATAGTTAAGAACCAGTTCTTGTAGGCATAACATTAGTATTTTGGTGCCTTCTATTCTAGACTACTCCCCATTAATGTCTGTAAAATCCACCGTAATGGTACTAATAAACTTCTGATAAATAACAACACCACCATCACCTATCTAAAATTTATAATTTAATAGAACTCAACAACATTATTTGGCTAGTAATTCTTTGGACGAGAGTTTAATGTTATTTCCCACTAAATAGAAGTGGAATACGTAATTAAATTTTTTTGGCTATTTTTTAGGTGTCATATAAGAGATTATTCAATTAAACTAAGGGTAGTTAAGATTTTTTTTTGATTTACTACATTCGTACTTTTATATATAGTACAGATTAGATATTTAATTAAGAACATATTTGACTTTGTCTTCGATTTTTTAACATCCATAGTTTTTAATATACACGCAATTCCAACGAAGTTCAAGTCGTCTGCGGGGCACAAGTCTTTGAAGTCTGCGCCAAGCTGGGGACAGCACTAATTGATTTAATTCCACAGCTAATATCAATTTTAGAATATTGTCAAAAACATTTAGTTTTAACGCATTGCAGAAAAAGCTTTAAAGGGACAATCAGTATACATTTGGCCCTGCTTCGATCAATATCACAGTGATTTTCTTGATTGTAAAAGCCTAACTTGTAAACTGATGCAATGACTTTTGAGACACTTGTATGGCAATTGGAGCACGGAAGGACTTATTTCACCATGACCATGAATACCATCATCCTTGTCATCGACGACGAAGGTCAAGCTCGATAAGATGACCGTTTAGATTGTGGCATCCAACATGCCTCCATCTGCAACATTTTTCTTCACAACTGGTCCATGAGGCAAGTCTGGAAGGGACTACATTAATGCGTCGGATAGATACATCCCTTGGAGATCGAATGGCTATTAATACTAATGCTTTCCAATATATAGTTGTATTCTATTTCGTGCTTGACGGAGCTGTATAAAGGCTTCAATAAGCTTCCATGTCTCTTTTCCAATGTTTTTTTTTTCTTTCTTCACGCAGAGAATTCTGTGTCCCTTCTTATCCACGACTTTTGTAAATTGTCTTTTCTTGCGCACTTTCGTAGCCATTTAATAACGTGGAATATCTGTGATTTTTTAGAAATTCCAACTTGGTTGACATGATTAGATTTCACACAATATCGTGTTCTTTAAGGTAAACTAACTTAGAAATTGATTGCCACTTCTTCAACTAACCAACATAGCTTATATTATGTTGCTCGTGTTGTAACGTCGAATATTCTTGACTTTGTGAGTCTCTGCTATCATGATTATTTTTACTTCTTGCGATATATATATTTTTTTGTTTTAAAGTAATTATGTCATAAAGAAAATCAGCAAATATTCACTTTCTTTTGGTTATCTCTAATCCATGTCATAAAGAAAGTACTGATTTTCTTCAATGTGGTTTTATTTAAAGTTTCTTCCGTTTGGAGAATTACATACCTCCATTTCAAACATGGTTTCACTCGTATACCTTCAAATATTCACTTTCTTTCTCGTGAAGTTCCTACTTCTCCAAGCCAATGCTTCAGCAAATGATACGGACCACTTTGCCTTGCTCAAATTCAAAGAAGGGATAACCAATGATCCATATGGGGTCTTACACTCATGGAATGATTCAATACCATTTTGTAAATGGTTTGGAATCGCATGCACTCGCTATAACCAGAGAGTCAATTTCTTGGTGTTAAGTGGGCAGAACTTGTTTGGTTCTATCTCACCATACATTGGCAACCTAACTTATCTCAGGTTCAT
>CAODLS010583270.1:0-10998 GCA_948243855.1 Flueggea neowawraea | reverse complement strand
GGATCAGAATATGGGAACACTTTTGCTTTAGGTTTGACAAACTTTACATCTTACATCATTCTTGTGATCTTGTTGTGCGACTTGTTCCATGTTCCTTTCCTTCACACATTTTGATGTAACAAATGTCTTCTATTTGGAAATGATTACAGCTAGAGTTTTTGCCTTTTTATCCGGTCCTCCTGATTATGGAGCGGGGCAGTTAGACACAAGAAGATATGGTGATCAATATGCCAGTAAAGGTGAAGATGCAGACAGGGCATTACTTCCTGAACAGACACCTTTTTACAAAGATCTGGTAATCTGATTTTGGTTCTTTTATTCTTCTGTATGGTCTTAATTGTAAGTTTATGGCGATGGAAGCATTAATGTGTAACTTTACAGGCTGCTGTTGCTGTTCAAGCAGGTGTTTGTGTGGACATATTTGCTGTCACGAATGAATACACAGATTTGGCCTCCCTTAAATTTCTTAGTATTGAAAGCGGAGGTTCTTTGTTTCTGTATTCCAACACTGATGATTCAACTCTTCCTCAGGACATGTGAGTATTTGGGTTCTGTGATATCAATGCTTGTACTTTAGACCAGATAAAATACAGTGATTTTTGGAATGTTTGTAATCTGTAAGATGTATTTATGCATATATGTAATTTTATTGCTTGCAAAACAAGAAATGGTTTCTATAGTGTGGATCTTGACAAGTCATCCTGTAATCTAATTGAATATTAGTGGTTTTTCCATTAGGTAAGACTTTTTCTATTGTCCTTCTGCAGGTTCCGGATGCTTAGTTGACCATATGCTTTTGGTTGCATACTACGCTCGAGAAATTCTTCTGAATTTAAACCTGGTCATTCTGTAAGTGTCTGTTGGTTTCTTTTCAAGAGTGCAACAAGTGGTGCTGTTTTGTAATTATAAACTCTTTATTGCAGTATGGTCATTTCTTCCCCGATCCACAGTATGAGAATGTTCAACACATTATATGTTGTGATTCTTATGCCACATATGCTTATGACTTTGATTTCACAAATAATGTTGGATTTGCCAGGTACTTACATAATTCTGATTCTTATGCCACATATGTTTATGGCTTTGATCTTTCTATTGTCACACTAATTGGGTCTTTATATTGCACATTATCTAGTAAGCGGTCAAAGCATAATATGCTTGAGGTCATTATTACTATAGCTCGTTCTCTTAGGTCTAGTTAAAGAGAAAGGAGTTTTTTTTCCTGTTAATTAATCTCAAGATAAGGTTAATGTGACATTTTTAACATCTGTGTTTGAGAACTACCTCATCGAGGAGAAGGATGTGGACGGCAGCGGCTTCACTAGTGTCATGGGGTTTGTTTCTTTCCTTGAAGACATAACCCAAAGCGTGATAGAGTACACGAAATAGAAGAATTACGTCACTTTGTCTTCAAGAATACATGTTGCAGAAGAATTACATGGATGAATGGAATTGCCGACATCTACCGGAGCGCGTGAAGTGCGGAGGAAACATCTGCATCTTTTGTTTCAATACAAATTTTAGAGTTGTGTAACTTTACAATAGTTGAATCTTGGCGATGAATCAATTGTATTTTCTTGAAATGGAAAAACCAAGCTCCCTTTTGGGTGCAAATCATATAGAGATGAAACTTTGAGACTTAGAATATTGTACATCAAGGTTGCAGGTTTTGTAACACATGCATAAGTTTTTTTTTGGGACAATATGTTGTGGTATACAATGGCACACACTTAAGCAGGAGAATCTGAAGTAGAAAAACTCCCGGACGCAAGAGTGAATCAAACACAGATGCAAAGAAAAATTGACAAGGGAGAAGATCCCAATTGAATTCGCTTCTAGTCTTTTAGACAAGAATATTTCCAGTAACTGCTCCCGCCCAAATGTAACGAACTTGCCGACATGTAACTGATTTACTAATCAACCAATCAATACACGTATGACTCGATCTGACTCAGCAAGTTAGTTACACGTAAGCAAGTCAAACAGAATTTAATGACTCACCAAGAGATAATCTGGCATGCCGTAAATAATGCAACAGTCATTGTTGATATAAATTTGCCACCGACAGATGATCTGCTCCACTTTCCTTTTTCACAATGAAGCTATACCGAAGATGTATCGCTAGCATTTCTTTACAACACATTTATGCATAGCAAATCTATGCTGTTGATCAAGTCTTGTTCACGAAACGACGCTTGTTTTAATGGTTGTCAGCCACATCTAGATTTAGTTATTCCCAGGTCTTTGGCAGCTTGTCAAGATTGTGCTTCTTGTCCGTCTTTATGTTGTGAGTTTTGGCTTTATGTGAGTATTGCAAAATCTCACATTGCCTAGTTAAGAGGCGTAACTAGTGTTTATATGGAGAAACACTTATTAGGTTTGGTGACATGGGAAATAATTAGATCTCTTGTGCGCATTGAGAGCAGGGTAATGCCCCTGCATGCGAGGTCTGACTCAATTTAACTTTTCCCCCCAAAATTTAATCCTACATATTGTATTTAATCTACATTAAGACATGTTTTTGGCTATTTCTTAACCAGAATTGTTCAAGCCACGTTTTGTGACTTTTCCAACACCTGAACCTTTTTAACAGTCATATCCTATGTTTTTCTCATTATTTTCAGCCACTTCACTTCCTAATTTCCATCCACTAACATTCACAATATGTCCTATAAATAGGAGTCATTACACATTCTCCCTTCCTTCTGCTAGGTTTTTCATTCATTTTTCCTGTTGATTATTGCTCCTCTTGCTTTAAAAGAGAAGACTTGTTTTATCCTGGGAATAAAAACCTTTAGGACAGTGCCAACAAAACAGGACTTTAGGTATTCTTTGTGGTGCTTCCCGCCGTAACTACATTAACACTTTACATGTATGCGGAAAGGTGGGACTCCTTCTCTTCAAAAAAAAAAAAAAAAAGAAAGGTGGGACTCCTTCAACGAATTTTACAACATTCAACTTGACGGCCTCGTGTGTGCTCTTTTTGCCGTGATGCAGCCTGGAATCCTGATTCATCTTTAGCTGGGGGTGCTGCTGTTTTGCGAGATCATTCTGGCAGATTGGTTGATGTGCAAATGTGGTCGTATAAATGTAGATCTTCTTTTGGTTGCTGAAACTCTTGCCCTTGGAGATGCGCTTGCTTTGATCCCCAAGTTTCGAAATTCGGACTAGTTCATTATCCAGTTTGATGCTGCTGTTCTGCTTCCATTTCTGCAGCAAAAAGACCTGCATATTCCTTGGGAAATTGATGTTTTGGTGAAGGACATTTTGGCTTTAGTTTCTCGATTTCTTGTATTGAGTTCCAATCTATTTCCAGGTCTGCAAATGTTCTGCAGATTGGGTTTTGAAATTTTGTTTCGCTAATGGGTGCTTAGCAACGTGGGGTCTTTATCTTCCATTGCATTTACAAGTGTTATGCAATCAAGATTTAGTTCATTAATGAAAGTTGGTTTTTCTTCTTGACCAAAAAAGAAATAAAAAAAGATCAAGTCTTGTTCAATTCATAGAGAAACCATTAATGATTCATTTAAATTTAAAAGCTGATTTTCGTGTGTTGAAGCATGTGAAAGCTTAAACAAGACGATATACTATTTTCTACTCCATTAGCATTACAAGGGAGTAGAAACAGAACAGTAATGGTAATACTTCTTGCCAAGATGAACATGTTCAGAGCAGTAGTTTATTAGTAAAATTGATTCTAACTAGAATCTCCAAGTCAGTTGATTGTTTTATTATAGTTTAGTTAGTGTTAATATAATTACAGAAAGCTCAATAATTATTTTGATATCTAATTAACTTTACATTATTTTGCACATCTATTTTTCACTGATAAGAATTTGAAGCTAAAAGACAAATCACGCATGCACACAACAATTGTGTGATCTTTTAGTTGTACTGGCTCATTCCTATTTTACCATCTAACTAACACATTATTTCTTCTGCTCATTCCTGTTTTGCTATGAGGAGTATGAGAGATTAGGTGGCCAAGGAAGGATGAGAAGGAGCTCCTTTGTGTTTGATGATGATGATAGTTTGACAGAAATCTTGCTTCCTCTGCCCATGAAGGTAAAACTTCAGTGCAAAGCTGTATGTAAGCGGTGGTTGCATCTTATCTCCAGTCCTTGGTTTGCAAATTTTGTTCTGTCCCGAGGACACTCTGGGAAGCGTCCGCCATGGGATCTTCTCTACCAATATGGGTGCAGGAGAGCTATGCCGCTTCAGCACTTGGGTTTGCATTTATCTTTTGGACATTACCCAGAATTCAATACTCAAAAATTCAAACTGGCTTCTCTTTTAAATGACGAAAAGATCAGACTTTTGGCTACTGATAATGGCCTATTTGTAATCCACTCACTGGTCAATTGGTTTCTCTTCCGAAGCCTCAGGTTCATGAATGGGTTCTATTCTTGTAGGATTAACTGTTAGTTCCTACAATGGAAATACAGGTTTCAAGGTGTTGAGGCTCACAAAACATTAGCCCACCGGTGATTCCAACTTTGAGGTGTTTTCTTCGGATGTTGGTCAATGGAGCGACACCGGCGTTTCATGTACTGGTCTTACGCTTGTTTCGTTTGCGACGCGACGTAATGGTGTAGCTTATAAAAGGGATTATTCACTGGTTGTGTTACAAAAGGCTTGATGGCTTATGATGGCATTAATCTCTACCGTCCATTGAGGAAGCGATTGTGTGTACATATATACTTTTTGATGGATTCTCATTTGTAATCATCCCAGAATTGAGTGAATAGTTGAGTATAGAGCTTTTTTTGCTTAAGAATTCTCTTTGTATGCACTCTTCAAAAATCTTTAGTTTTGGTGTAGTACTTAGGCTGACTTAGTCGCTAGCATGAGTGATTAAAGTCAGGGTTCTTAGCGAGAATCTAAATCTGTGACACTTATCATTATCCAGAAAACTTATTATTATTGTTACATTAATTTTGCAATGATCTCGAAAATGATGAAGTCCAAATTAAACGGTTATACACTCAATCATGTCTTTTCAAATTTTGAAAAATAAAAGAAGTAAAAGGTTGAGGATTCATTTTCCAAAAGTATTTTGACGCTTAAGTTAGTAGCTGAACAGAGTTTCGGTATATTTTAGAAAGATAGAACTTACTTCCAAGTATTGTAAGATCTTCTATTTATAGAAGATCTGAATAGACATATTTTAAAGGAATATTATCTTATACTAAATATTGAGTACAAACTCATTTATTTATTTGTTACAAAATTTAACCATTTTATTTGAGTTTGGTCAATTTGATGGTCCTAATAGATTTTCACTCATAATATACCAATTATCATTATTTTTATTATCTTTCCATGCACCTACCGTACCTAACTTCAGTAACACCATTCAATCACAACATGGTGGGTACATATTTGAAAAATTAAGTGTAAAGTAATATTATTATCTTCTTTAACTAATAAAAATAAGAAGATTAACTTTATTGGAGTCGTCTAACATGTAAGCTACTTGATTCATTCAAATTATTTGAGAAAACAGAAAAAATCAAATATATAAGTATTCAGTCTAAAATATTGTATCGGTATATAGCAGTTGTTTGATTGCAAATCTGCTTAAAATTTTCACATAAAATCTCTCAATCACCAACATCGAATGCAATATTCAACATTCTTAGACATTTGGGTTTTGACTCCTATTAAAAATCAAACCTCAATCTCTTAAAATTGAAATTTAACTATAATACTAATGAATTGCAAATCCATTGGTTAGACATTTTGATTTAATGTTCAATTAGCCATCATAACTCTTCGGACTGGTATGACGATGAAGCAAAACAATATACATGAAAATGTCGGAAACTAGTTAAAGAAAAAAGGGAGATGCCGTTTAGAGAAGACATCAACAAAGGCCTCAACTACAAATAAATAGTTCTTTTTCATGTTCATCTCCAAATACCACGCCAACAATTCTTCACTTTGCTTCCAGTTATCCTCCATTAATCCACATGTCTCCGCTATTTCTTCCATAGAAACCCGAAAATCCTCGTAAGGGTCATCGGATTCCATGGCTAGGGCTACAAATTTCAACTTGTTTGGTCTCTCCATTATTGATCTTGTGTTTTGAGGCTCAAAAAACAACCTGTTTGGCCTCAATGCCTCGGCCGCAACTTCCACCATGTCATGATCTCTTGTTTCTGCAGCTTCATATGGCTCAGCACATGACGATCTCAATTGGGTTATCTTGGCATTTTCGCCATTGAAACAGCTGAAAGACTTAAAAATTGAAGGGTTTTTGAATTTCTTCACCATTTTAGTTTGAGTTTTAAGAGAGGGTCATGCAAGATGAATGTGTTGTGAAGTAGCATATATAGCTATCAACATCAATTCTGCCTACACAAAATGCAAAATTAAATGTGAATTGATAAGTTCAGATATATATATATATATATATATATATATATATATATATATTTACTAGCACAACCGAATGAATCCAGAATGGTACCTGCTTATTAAAGTAAAGATAAGAATTTTAATGTTCAATATATATGCACTAATTGAGCTGGATCTGGATCCAGCATAAGTTGTTGCCTGTAATCGTTAGCTTGTGAGACATTTTGAAGGTTAAAAAGTTAAAGAGGCTTTTTTCTTTTTATCCCTTTTAATAAGTCATTTTTATTTGCTTCAATTAAAAATTAAATTTTTGTGTTAGTGTTAGATTTAACTTCAATGTTAATGAGCAATAGAATCATATATATCAAATAATGTACTTCATTAAGTTTGATATTTATCAATGATGACTTAAATCTAGTGAAAATATTTTTTACACACTTATAGAAATTTATGCATATGCTTGTAATTACTAGTAAATTTAACACGAGCGGCGCGCATGTGATTTTTGCAATTTTATTTAATCATTTTACTATTAATAAAGATTAAAGATCAAGTAATAGAGATCAGAAATAAAGTAGTTGTTACACACAAAGATTGATAAGAAGAACCATTATAATAAATTAACTTTTTGATGAAAACACCTCTTTAAATACATTTTTTTTTTGTAATAGTTCCCTTTGAGAGGTTGGAAGTTTCTTTGTTAACTAAAATTTTTGTAGCTGACATAGTACCCCTAGATAGTGCCACATATAGTTGTCTATAGGAGAACACATGTTGAGGTAGATATACTCCTACATTCGGGATTGTTTGTCCTTATGTTTTATTTATTGTCATAACAAAACATAACCGTATAAGAAATTGTTTTCTTTGTAATTTGAAAGGGTATCCTTCATCTTTAGAAGCACAAAGTGGTATTCTCGGTAAAAACACTTGTTTCCCAGCATGTTGCTCAAATGAAATTTCTGCTTGTATAACATTGTGGGAGAAGCCTTTGCACACCATTCTTGTTCTGTTGCACAGACCATTTGAAGGATCAAAATTCTTAAGAAGTATGATAGGACAATTAATCTTTAGCTCAAGTTCTTTATTTGAAATTTTAACAAATACAAATTTATCATAATCATCTACATTTGTAATCTTGAATCCTGGTGCATTAATTACCAAAATGATAGCATGAGGTAAACCTCTTTTTTGAAACTCAACAACATGGACATGAGCAACTACTTTACCAAGTATTTGTTTCGTAAAAAGATCCTTTTTTTAAATCTTGCAATTTTTCTCAAAAAACTCTTGCAACAAGATCAGGTCTATCTTGAGCAGTCTGACCTTCTTTTAAATTATCTTTTATTTCTTGCCAATCAAGATTACATGTAATAGTCATAAAAATATTAGCCTTTCCAAATCATTGAACTAAAGCCATGGCGTCCATATATCGACGCCTCATATCTCTTAGGCCACCTATGAAGGATGTTGGTAGAACAATTCTTTTTGCAACCTCTTTAGCTCTATTCTCTCCAGCTCTAACACAATCATATATTCCTTGATACAATTTACATATGATTTTCTTTTGGTTCAACCGATGGAAATCAAGCTTTGTTTGTTCGAGTTTAATATACATATCCACCAAATATTGTTGAAACAATCTGCCTCTAAGATGAATTAATGAGAGCATATTATCTCGTATTTGTAACAACTTACAATAATATTGACAACAAGAGACATTGTTAATATTTTGATTGTTAGCACCTACAAGTCATAATAGAATTATAAATAAATATTCTAAAATTATAAATACAATATGAAAACAAACAACAGAGACAATATATTTAAAGGAGTAAAAAAATTAAAATCAATTATTCTTAAAACAGTTACTTTCACATTCTTGTTCAATAATGTATTCATCATTTTTGCAGGATGACAAATTTAGGCCTCTATCCCTGTTGAAATGACTTGATGACCATCATTGTAGTTGGAAAAATATTTCTTAATATTTTGATGCAACCCAGTCTGGCCATTCGGAAGTGATAAAGGATATTGTAAGGGATCATAACAACCAAAATAATGGTTAATATTATGTGTATGACCTAAATGGGCATGTACAATTATCTTTCTCTGTCTAATGCAACGTTTGGATTATTGCCTTTAATCCATATAACAGCTACTTGATCTACAGTTGGAGCATTAAACACCCTTTGGTCTAATTTTAGATTTCCTCTTGTAACAATACGAAGATCTTCAAGAGGTTGTTGATCTTTCAAACTTAGAAAAAATTGAGCATAAGAATTCTTTGTAAGTATTTTCATCAATTTTTTCATAATAGATCTATCTATGCTAGAGTTTTCCATTACATTCATTCGGTTATTGAGCTCATTTGCAGTATCGTAAATACAACTAAAAATAACATGGATTCTTATCTATTGGAAATAAAGATGCTAGATATATCAGGCCTTGAGCTTTGAAGGCATAAACTCCATTTCGCCGCGAAACAAGTTCTTTATCAAGTTTCACTCCGAATGATGTAAAATAGAATATATTGTTATATGCCCAAATATATTTTCAAAATTGCTTCCCTTCTTTTGTTTGTGAAGTAAATAAATCATACAAGTTTTGCGGCATATTATTTGTGGCTAGTTTGACTTCTCCATTAGAAAAACAAAAGCTCGTTGGTTCATACTCGAATTTTTGTGCACCACAATGTTTACAAGATGTAATTTTCTTCAAGACAAATAAATTGTTGTATGTCATTTCATTTGAAATTTGTGTTGAAAACATTACAATGGACTAATATTATAAATTAAACCCAACCATAATGAGTAAAAGAATCGATGTTTTCATAATTAAATATTATAGTGCTTCAATATACTTGGATCTTCACTTGCACTTGAAATGTAAAACGGATTTCTTTCTCTTTGGAACTTTCTTGGCATCTTTTCTTTCGTTTTTCCTTTTTAATATACAGTCCTTTTTTAGCATATGTAAACTCACTATATTTGCGTTTCTTCTTTATACATTCCATGATGTATATTGTATTTGTCTAAAAAATTAAAATCATTACAATTTATCGATTCATAGATATTGTAGCATAACAAATAAAAAATCTGAATAAATATTGGGAAAAAATGTACAAACACAGATACAAAAATCCCACAAATCAAAGCATGTAGAAAGTAAGTTAATAATTCCATTTGTGATTCAAGAACAACTACGACATGTGTACGAATTATACGACGCATAATTATTGATTCCGTTAAAATATAGTTGCTGTCACGACCCATTCCCGGGACCGCGACCGGCGTACGAGGCGAACCGTCTGTGGAAGCCCGGCCCATCTCGTACAAGCCTCGGAGAACAGAAACTAACCAAATTCATATTTTTAATCGGCTTATTTACCGTATTAAGCAATTTAGCAGGGAGATGTTTTTCAAAAATAATATTCCCGAATATATAATTAAAATATATTCGTAATAACAAAATACTAAATGAATAGTTTAAATAAAACCGTTAAACATTTGTTTAACAAATGTAAGTCCATAACCCACTACCCAGTGTGGAACAACTAACATACACAACTCAGCCTGATCAATAGGGCACTAAATGAGCGCAGAAGAACCAAACGACTACTATCCGCTACCTGAAAAATAAAGTAAAACAAAGACAAGAAAAATAAAAGGGTAAGTTCCCCTAGTGAACTGATAACACAAAAGAGCGGCACATGCGCCTCAAAAAGGTTTTGAAAACATTTTCAAAACTACCACAAACACGTATATATCCAAATAATATCGTATATATATACACACCCGTATATATATAAATAGATTCTTTCAAAAAAATCCACTTTGAAATTCTTTCACATGCAAAGCAGACAACAAACATTTTTTTACAATTTATTAAATGAAGAAATTAAATAAAATATTTAATTTCTCAAATCCAAAATAGCCGAAGTATTTTCTTTCAAATACTTTTCCAAAATACCTTCCAAAATTTATATTCACTTTCTAAAATATTTTAGAGATAAACTCCAAATTTATTATCAGAGGTAAATACCAAAGTATTTTTAAAATTTAAAACTAAAGTATTTTTCAGAATAAATTCCAAAAGAATCTTCAGAGAGTAATTTCCAAAAATATTTTTCAAACTTTAATTCAAACATTTTCATATTGGGACCCAAAGCTCCCCCTCCTCGAGTTACTCCAACTCGGTATTTGTAATACCCCGAATAATTTTTATAATTATTTTTGAATAATTATATTTGGAGTAATTATTTTGAATAATTATTGGTGGATAATTAGTTTTGGGAATAATTATTTTTGGATAATTATTTTTGGAATAATTATTTTTGAATAATTATTATAAATAAATTTGGATAAAAATTTAAATTTTTATTTTTGGTAATTGAGAGAGTTATTATTTAGAGAAGTATAATTAAATTAACATTTTAAGTATTGTTATGATAATTTTGATATATATAAAGGGAAGTAGGATAGGATTGAAAATTTTTTTTTATAAAAGGTGCAGATGGTTGAGCCGCAGAAAAACAGGAAGAAAGAACAAAAAAAGAGGAGAGAGAGAGAGGAAGAAAAGAGAAGAAAAAAGGGAGAAAATTTCAAAATGCTATAACTCGAGTTCCAGGCATCCAAT
>CAODLS010583238.1:0-15851 GCA_948243855.1 Flueggea neowawraea | reverse complement strand
CGATGGTTATGTTTTCTTTTGAATGTTTGATTCATGTCGATTTGGATTTAACACTTCGTGGGGGTAACAAGGGTGATTGAGATTTAAGATTCATAGTGATTCTAAGTTATAGAATGATTGAGGAGAAGCATTGTTCAAGTGTGGAGATATTTGATAGGTTGCATTTTAGACATGTTTAGTGTTGCATTTTATGTTAGTTTTGCATTGTGAGCTGTTATTATATGTGTGTTTTTATGCATTTTGGCTTCTTTGGTATTTTAGGTGGTATTTTGGTGAAAAGACAAGAATTGGAGTTATTTTGGGATGTTTTAGCATGTACAGCACTTTAGCATGGTCATACTGTAGAGGGCACGAAGACTCAACTGACTTTTTTCTCATTGGGCCGCGTTTTTCATTATTGGGCCTCAACATTTGAGCCTCATAGACTTGTGTGAAGGCTATTAACCTAATTTTACTGCTGGAACAATACATTAGGGTTATTATTATTAATTTATCAATATTATTTACATTAGGATTAGGTTTTGAGGGCACATATAAATACTCTTTTAAACTTATTATTTGGGAGGCTTTTCATTACCCTAAGGGGGCAGCACACCCCTCAACTCTTTTCTTCCATATTTTTCTTGTTTCTTCTTCACATGAGTAGGTAAACAATTATCTAGTCAAGGTACTTTCAAGGTTTGATCCTATTATGTTGTGAGACTTATGCTTTTATATGTTATTGAGTATTTTGAGTATTTATTCAGTTTATGTGCCTTAGTTCCTTTATTATTATTTTGATTGATTGATTGATAAGAGCTCGTTGGTTGATTGATTGAGATAGTATATTGTTATTTAAGATTGATAGTGCATCACATTATTCCTAATCTAGGTAACGAATAAAGTGAATTTATTATGTGTTGGACATTGTTCATTGTTATAGAACTGAATAATCTGGTTTAAATGAATCATGGCGTTTCCGGTTTCACTAGCTAGGATAGGGGTCTCCTTGGTTCTTACTGCTGCCATAGATTAAATCTTGCAGGACATCCTGAGGGTTATTTAGTGGTTAGGGAAATAGTCTGCAGGACATCCTAGGGCTATCGAACAGGTAAGAAGAGATAGGTTAATTGAGTGTGTCACCATTAACTTTAACTTTATCTATTCGAATGCTTGATACTGATCTTTTGCGTCTATGATCAACTGATTGGATTGAACTAAGAAGTATCTTGGCTAGACATCTATTCTTATTGAATTTCTCATATTTTCACTGCTGCAATTTTATTATTTCCTTTATTGCAATTTCTGATTTCGTTGGTTTCTATTATCGGCTTCACTTCTAATTTTGCAACTTTATTTTATCTCTGTTTTCGACGAATAAATAAGTTTTACCAATCTCTGTGGATTCGACATTGATCACTGCTATTTACAGAATTATTATTTTTGAGTAGGAATTATTTTGGTGGTTTGACAGCCTATCAATCCCTTTGTGTTTAGATGATCAACAAAATTGGGTTTTGATTTTTGAGCATTTAAGCATGGATGTTGAAAGCTAACTCAAGTAACAATGTGCCTAACTCGAGCAATAGAAGTGTCCAGAGGAAAAGAACAAAGTGCCCTAACTCGAGTAACAAGAAGTGCAACTCGAGTTATCTAGGTGTCATATAACTCGAGTTAACTAAATATCTAACTCGAGTTGTCCAAGGGTTATATAACTCGAGTTATCCAATTATCAGCATTAGAGATGAAAATTCAACTCGAGTAACATCATGCATTACTCGAGCAACTTGAAGATAAAGCTCTAACTCGAGTTACACGTTTCAGAGGTCATTTTACAAATGGCTAACTCGAGTAACACAAATGGATAACTCGAGTTGTGTTAGAGGCTATGTTAGAAAATTAAATGAAGGCATGCTCTATCTCACAACGACTACATTCAATCCTCCAATGGCCATATTGACTTGGGAAGCTATAAATACATCCAAGACACACTATAGAAAGTGTTGTTCATCACTTGCAAACATCTTACAACAACATCAATTTTTCTCTTGCTCATATTTACAAATCATCTACACACCTCTTAAGAGTACTTTCACTTGAAAATTTATTATTTCTTAAGAGTTTTAATTATTTATTTCGTTCTTCATTGTCGATATTATCTTTGTATTTGAGAGATGAATAGTTTTCTTGTTTATCTAGAAAACAAGGATTATATTGGTAGAGGTTTAATCTTGCACCCATTGAAGCAAGAGACATAGTGGATTCAAAATCTCAAAAGGAAGCTTGAGGAATAGACGTAGGTTAAGAGGGTCGAACCACTATACATCTTGGATTTGATTTCTATATCCCTTCTCTTTACATTTATTTTTTGTGTGAATTGGATTAATATTTTTGCTTTGAGTTGTGCTTATTTTGAATATTTTGTTAATTGCAAAAACATTTGTGAACAAGTTTTAAAAATTGTAAATCCAATTCACCCCTCCCTCTGGGATTGCCATTTCGCACCAACAATTGGTATTGGAGTTAAGGCTCATATTTTTTAAGGTTTAACAACTTAGAGAAAAAGATCCAAATGGCATCCTTGAATGATATTGCTAGATATGAAGGTTTACCTATTAATTGTCCTCTTTTCTTTGATGGTAGTGACTACTTATATTGGAAGACAAAGATAATGGTGTTCTTAAAGTCGAAAAGTTTGGATATTTGGGAAATTGTTGATGAATGTCCATTTGTTCCAACCAAGACGGTTAATGACGAGAAAGTTAAAAAGCAAAAGGATGAGAGTGATTCAGACAAGAGCTTATTTCCTTGAATCACAAAGCTATGCACATCTTCTTTTTTGCTCTTAGTAGAGACCAATTCAACAAAGTGCAACAATGCCAAAATGCTCCTAAAATTTGGCATACACTTGAAGTGGCTTATGAAGGAACAAATCAAGTCAAGGAGGACAAAGTCTCCCTCTCTATTCATAAATATGAATTATTAAAAATGGAGGAAGGAGAATCCATTCAAGCAATGTTTGACCGCTTCAATGATATCATCAATGGTCTCAAAGCTCTTGTGAAATCATATACACATTCCGAGCTTGTGAGAAAAAATTTGAAGAAGAAGAAGAAGAAAGTGGACATATCTTTCAAGGCATCCTCAAAATATGTTAAAAGTTCAAGTGAAGATGATGATGAAGAAGAGAAAGAATTTGAAGATGTCAAATATCTCACAAAGAGGTTTCAAAAGTTCCTCAACAAAGAAAAAATGGAAAGAATGAAAGTAAGAGGAGGAGCAAGCTTATTTGCTATGAGTATGGTGATCGGGACATGTCAAACTAAATTGTCCATATTTGAAGAAACATGGCAAGAGGAGAAAAGGGAGAATTCTTAACGATGATGACACTAGCTCAAGTGAGGATAACAATAATGAAGTTGGAACATTGTGCTTAAGGGCAATCATAGACAAGGATAAGAAAACAAAAGGGGTAACCCATTCTTGACCATAAACTTTATTTTAAAATTTTATTTATGTTCAATTTGTTTACTTGATTGAAAATGTTTTATTGCATTGAATTTTATGACCCCATGATATTTTATGCTTATTTGAATCATTGTTTAATTGTTGACATGATTTGTTTAATACATACTTGCATTGAATGCAAATTGGTTAAATATTTTTTTTCAAATGATATCTCATGCATATGTTGAGTTTTTTAGTTTCAAAGGGAGAGTTTTTACTTCCTATATGATAACTTTGAAAAATGCATTTACGTAGGGGGGAGTTTTGTTCTTAATTATTTTCTTTAAAAAAGAGGTAGTATATCTTATCTTTACATAATCTGCATATCATTTTTTATGATTACAAAAAGGGGGGAGAATGTTGCATAATTCCTTATAACTGGTATCAATGTTAATTTGAACATCTTGCTTATTGATGTGTTGAACTAACCAAGTGGCAAGGAGTAAAATTCTTGATCAAATTATTTGTTATTATTGAATAGATGTTCAAATTCGTGCATATTTTGTCATCATCTAAAAGGGAGAGATTGTTGAACCAATGGTGGTAAATATTTATATCCCTTTGTGTTTTGATGATGAACAAAATTGAGTTTTGATTCTTGAGCATTTAACCATGGATGTTGAAAGCTAACTCAAGTAACAATATGACTAACTCGAGCAATAGAAGTGTCCAGAGGCAAAGAACAAAGTGCTCTAACTCGAGTAACAGGAAGTGCAACTCAAGTTATCTAGGTGTTATATAACTTGAGTGAACAAAATATCTAACTCGAGTTGTCCAGAGGTCATATAACTCGAGTTATCCAAAGCTCTAACTTGAGTTACCCAATTATTAGCATCATAGATGAAAATTCAACTCGAGTAACAGTATGCATTACTCTAGCAACTTGAAGATGAAGCTCTAACTCGAGTTAACCAATTGCCTAACTCAAGTTAATCTTTGGAGGCAAAATGGCTGACACAAAATGTTCAAATGTCGAGTTTCCAATGGTTAGAAAAATGACTAACTTGAGTTACACTGAAGGATAACTCTTTCAGGGATCATTTTACAAATGACTAACTCGAGTAACACAAATGGATAACTCGAGTTAGAGGCTATGTTAGGACATTAAATGAAGCCATGCTCTATCTCACAATGGCTACATTCAATCCTCCAATGACCATATCAACTTGGGAAGCTATAAATACATCTAAGACACATCAGAGAAAGTGTTGTTCATCACTTGCAAACATTTTACAACAACATCAAGCTTTCTTTTGCTCATATTTGCAAATCATACACACACCTCTCAAGAGTGACTTTCACTTGCAAATTTATTATTTCTTAAGAGTATTCATTATTGATTTTGTTCTTCATTATCAATCTTATCTTTGTATTTGAGAGAGGAATAGTTTTCTTGTTTGTCTAGAAAACAAGGTTGTATTGGTAGAGGTTTAATATTTCACCCATTGAAGCAAGAGTTTGTATTGGTTTAATCTTGCACCTTAAGAGTTTGTAGAGGTTTAATCTTGCACCCATTGAAGCAAAAGACATAGTAGATTCAAAATCTCAACAGGAAACTTGAGGAGTGGACATAAACTAAAAGAGTCGAACCACTGTACATCTTGGATTTGAACATTTATTATTTATGTGAATTGGATTAATATTCTTGCTTTGAGTTGTGTTTACTTTGAATATTTTGTTAATTGAAAAAACATTTGTGAACAAGTTTTAAAAGTTAGAAATCCAATTCATTCCCCCCCACGCTTGGATTGCTATTTCGGGCCAACATTAGGTCCTCTGTCAGACACTATAGAGACTGACACGCCATGCAAATAGACAATACTATCAATATATAACTTTGCTAGTCGTGCCACCCCTTATGTCATCTTGACAAGTAGAAAGTGTGCAGACTTGGTTAATCGATCTAGGATAACCCAAATAGAGTCATACCCAGTCGGTGTCCTTCGTAACCCAACTACAAAATTCATAGTGATGCGGTCTCATTTCCACTCTGGGAGGAGTATCTGCTGTAACAAATTAGAAGGACGTTGTTAGTCAAACTAAACCTGTTGGCAGGTCAAACACTGGCTGACAAACTCAGATATATCCTTCTTCATCCCTGGCCATTAGTATGATTCTCGGAGATCCCAATACATCTTCATGTATCCCGGGTGGACAGAATATTCAGAGCTGTGAACCTCGGTCATAATTTCTTCGCGTAAACCACCCGTATATGGTACGCATAATCTTAAACCGAACCAAAGGACTCTCGAATCGTCAATACTAAAGCTCGGTACCTCGGATGACCTCACTTTCTCAATCAAACCCTGGATCTCGGCATCATGTTTTTATGCCTCTTAGATCCGATCTAACAAAACAGGTCTTGCCTTGACATGACCCAACAATACTCCATCATCACTAAGTTGACACTCAAACCCATCCTCAAGTAACCTCTGCCACTCTGACACTGGCAGTCGTCTCTCAGTGACAATATGGGCTAAACTACCCATCAAATTCTTACTCAGAGAGTCATCAACTACGTTAGCTTTACTAGGATCAAACAATATAATACAATCGTAATCCTTAAGAAACTCTAACCATCTCTTTTGCCTCAAGTTTAGATCCCACTAAACAAAGATATACTTCAAACTCTTATGATCAGTGAAGATCTCAAAAGTCTCTCCATAGAGATAGTGTCTCCAAATCTTAAGTGCAAAAACTACTGCTACTAACTCTAAATTGTGAGTCAGATAGTTCTGCTCGTATCTCTTAAGTTGCCTTGATGCATAGGCAATCACTCTACCATGTTCCATCAATACATAACCCATATGAACTCTTGACGCATCGCAGTACACCGCGAACCCTCCGAAACCTGACAGTAAGGCTAATACAACTGTACTGATCAAACACTTCTTCAATTTTAAGAAACTTTGCTCACGTGAGTCAGACCATACAAACTTCTCTCTCTTTTGAGTTAATCGATTCATCAGGGCTGCAATTTTGGAAAAATCCTAAATGAACCTCCTATAATACCCGAACATCCCAAGGAAACTCTTAATCTCGATAATAGTCTTAGGCTTATCCCAATGGAGTGTTGCCTCTACCTTCTTCGAGTCTACCATAATTCCTTCTGTAGACACTACATGTCCTAAAAATGTCACTTATTCAAGCTAGAACTTGCACTTCGAGAACTTAGCATAAAGCTGATGTTCATTCAAAGTTTGCAAAACTTACCTCAAATGGTTCTCGTGCTCTTCCCTACTCCTCAAGTATATCAAGATGTCATCAATAAAGACAATCACAAACCGATCTAGATACAATGTGAACATTATATTCATCAAATCCATGAATGTCGCTGGAGCATTTGTCAAACCAAAAGACATTACCAAAAATTCATAATGTTCGTACCTAGTCCGGAATGTAGTCTTCGGAATATCTTCGCCTCGAATTTTCAACTGGTGATGTTTCGACCTCAAGTCGATCTTTGAAAACCACTGAGTACCCTGCAACTAGTCAAACATGTCGTCAATACTCAGAAGTGGATATCGGTTCTTCATTGTTACCTTGTTCAATTGATGATAATCTATGCACATCTTTATACTACTGTCCTTTTTCTTTACAAATAGAATCGGAGCGCCTCAATGAGAAATGCTCAGTCGGATGAACCCCTTGTCCAACAAATCTCGCAACTGAGTCTCTAACTCTTTCAACTCTACTGGCGTCATTCGATATGGAAAAATCGATATCAGATCAGCCCCAGGGTGTACTTATATCACAAACTCGATCTCTCGATCAGGATGGAGTGCCGACAACTCCTCCAAAAATATGTCAGAAAACTCTCGAACTACTAATACATCTTCTATTCTCAACTCTGGTGCCTCTGGCTCGACCAAAACAAAAGCCAAATATGCCTCGCATCCTCGTCAGATCATCCTTTCCACTCTAATAGCTGCGGACAATGTTGTCTTTCTCACCCTGAAAACAAAATTCACTCTGACCTAGTGGTCGAAAGCATACCCTCTTTGTAAAGAAGTCTAGAGTAGCGTGTCAAGTCGATAACCAATCCATACCAAGTATGACGTCAAAATCTCTTACGTATAACAAGATTGGGTCGGCTACTAACTCATGCTCATCAATAGCAATCATGCAACCCTTTACCCCGGATCCAGTTAGCATCTTAGCACCCAAAGGTGAATATACTTCTAACAATTTGTCTAACTGACACAATACCAACCCTGCAAGCTCAACATAAGGAGGTGTAATGAATGAATGAAATGCACCATTATCAAATAATACATATGCAGCAGTACCAAAGATAGATAACGTACCAGTCATCACTGCATTAGAGGTTTGTGCCTCCTAGCGAGTCAAGTGATATACGCGAGCCTGTCCCCCTGTAGCGAAACTGCTCTATCCAATTTGGCTATGGTCCCTAGAACCTGTTGTACCTTTACCTACGCATCTGTTAGCTTCAGTGCTAACAGCGCCTCTGCCAGCTCCGGTGCTAACAGCTCATGTACCTTCGACCACGGGCTGCGCGGTCTGTGATGTCGTACTATGCCATCTTATGTCCCAGCTATCTACACTGAAAATAGAGGACTGCTACCCTATTAAAATCACCTGGGTGCCTCTTCTTATAAGTCTCTCACTGTGGATGTAAACCTCCAGAACTCTGATCCCCAGCACGCCTTATGGGATGTGCCACACTTGCACTCTATGAACCATGTTCCTATCTTTGACCTCCAGAGGAATGTATGTTCCTCTGCTCAGACTGACCACTCTAACCTCAACCCTACTGGCCTCTGGATTACCCTCAGTCTTCACCCTCTTGGGCTCCCTAGGATGCCTCTCATGCTGATACTTCATCCCTCTGGTAGCCTCGACAATATGTGCCATTGTACTCAAACTTTAGGTCGCCAACACTCTGTTGATCTTATGTAACAACCCATTCAAAAACTTCCTCATCATGGCCTCCTCATCACGACCCTCTGGCAGTGCATACCTGCTTAACTCCTTGAACTAGTCCTCATAGTCTGTCGCAGACATACCTGGTTCCTGGTGGAACTCATTAAACTGGTCTGAGTTCTTATCCCTCACACTATAGGGAAGGACAGACAGCATGGAATCCCTCTTAAACTCGTCCCATGTAGTAATCCTATGCAAACCCTTGTCTTGCCACCATCTAGTAACTTAACCATCTAACAAAAATATGGCGAGTCTGATGCTCATTACCTCATCTGTGAGGTCCATCACCTCAAAGCATCAATCCACAGTGAAAGTGAAACTATATGGGTCCTCTCCCATCTTACCTTCAAATATGGGAGGAGTGAGCTACACGAATCTCGCCAAATGAGCCTCGTCATCTGTTGGTTGAGCTTTTGGTACTGGTGTTGGTGCTACAATAGGTGCTAGTGTAGCTACTACCTCCGGCTGAGGTGGAGAAACTAATGGTGCTGCCACTGAAGGAACGGGTTAGCCTACAGCTACCTAACCAATAAGAAGTGTCTCGATGGGCTCACCGAACTGAGTGAAATGCATCATGATCTCCAGTTGAGACAAAGGTTAGGGTTGGGGCTCAACCCGAGGCTAAGGTACTAAAGCACCAACCTCGGGCACACTACGAGCATCATGTTGATCGGCCATAGACTGAGCAACGACCTCGACGAGCACAAGTCTAGGCCTCACATGACCTTGAACATGGGTTTTACCACAACGTCGATCCATATTTACATACCATGAACAAACAAAAATCGCATATGCAATGTCAAAATGCAGGTCATCGCCATAGTATCGAATCGAAGATCATAAGGGTATAAGCAAATTAAGCTGACTCAATCAAAGATACATATGCTCCACACTGACCCTAAACTTATGAAACCTAAGGCTTTGATACCACCTTTGTCACGATCCATTTTCAGACCATGACCAACATACGAGACGAAATGTCTAAAGGAGTCCGACCCATCTCATACAAGTTTCAAAGATTTAGAGATACTGCCCATTTATTCATTTTAAAATAATTATTAAAAACATTCGTTTTAAAACATATAATAAAAACAGGCTTACCATATATCAAAAATATATATATATAACATATGTAAAATTTATGTATACAAAATCAATGTATGTGTACTAAAATACAAAACAATGGCAACGCAGTAACCCAATAGCATCTCGGTGCAGAGCTCTAATATCAAAACGAAAGAGCCTGAGCAAAGGGGCATCACTAACCAAAAGACCCTCACTAATGTCCAAAATGCGGTGTAGTTGCCAAAGCCAAAATCTATGCACCTGGAAAATGATAAAAGGGGGTGAGAAACTCAGTGAAGAACGACAATTCAGATCACCTCATACGTGCATCACAAAGACTGTTTTGAAAACAATTCAAAAATACCACATATGGGTATAAGAGCTATATATACACACACGTTAATACATAATAGCATTCAAAATCATTTTGAAAACGTTCGCAATCAAAACAGACAATATGCACGCAAACAAAATAATAATTATAATTTTAGTATCAGTTCAAAACAAATAGTATCAAAGCTATGGGACCAAAGCAAAGGTGTGTGCATGTAGCACCAAAAGCAAAGTTGATATGGACTCCGCCAACATTTGATCAAAGTACGTATTTCTGGCAGGACATAATGATACCAAAATTACGTTGGTGACTAGAGCATTGACAAAGCATTGATATACCAAAGACTACGTACCTCGTAACTAGGCGTCCTGTATGAAAATAAAATCATACTACAATAGTACAAAAGCAAAGGCATGCAAAGCAGAATAAAAAACAGAGAGGATATAATATATATCGAATTTCAAATAGAGTAGTGATTATTAACTCACGTAATAAAATTATTTAATTATTCAATCATTATATTAGTCCAATTTCAAAATATATGTCAAGCATAACAAAAATGTATACAATTTCAAGACACATCATATGTGTCTGAAGCTGTCATCCACTCACTTGGATGTCCAAGCAAATCAGTTAGGCACCACTATCTGACAACTGAATCCTCTAGCAAGGGTAAGGAGCTGAAACAAATATGGAAAAACAAAATATATCAAAAACGAAGCAAGTGTGGTGCTAGTATTATAGCGGTATCGAAATGCGTGCACATACATATGCAAGTTCAAATGCTCAAACGACACCTAACAACCAATTACGGTCGAAGATCTAACGCTCTCGCCCTAAACATCGGAATCCTAATAATTTATAAAAATACATTTTAATCCCTGGATCCACTTAAAAATTAAGAATTAGTCCTCAAAGTATTCAAAATTCTCAAATATGACTCCAAACTTCCAAAAATTATAAATCCATACTTAATTCCTCAAACTTACAAATCTAATCCAAAGTTTTCTAAAATTACAAATCACAGGCCTAAGTTTCTAAAATTACAAGTCCATATCTCAACATTCAAAAATTACAAATCTAAACTCAACTTTTCAAAAAAAAGTTACAAAACTAGATAATGGACCAAAAATTATTCTAAAAAATATCAAACTCTCGATTCGGTCAATACCCCAAATTCTAATCAGTCCACATTACCTCTAATCATACTTAGAAACATAAATCCACCAACAATTCCAATAACAAACTCCAAAATCGTTCAAAATCAACCAAACCAGTCCAAAATCCTAGCCTACACAAAAACTCATCAAATCTCTTGATTCAAGGCTTGATTCTTGTTCATGTAAGTCCCTTCTAACTTATTCTAGCATCCTCTAACATCCATTCAACAAGAATCATCCAAACATTGAAAACCCAAGTGAAATTCGACCAAACTAAGCCCATGAATCAAAAGCATGAAAAATAATGTTTAATCCAAGAAAGAGATGTAATCTTACCTCAGAAATTGGTTAAGGATGATGGACGAACAATTTGGAAGAGTCCCATATGAGTTGAGAGAGTTTTGGGTGAGAAAGGAGTGAGATAAATGAGAAGAGTCAGGTTGTTAAGTTCTTTAAAGATGAACTATGCAATGCCAACGCACATTATTCCAAATATAATGTATGTTGTCGAGGTCGAAACCACATTCAGTCACTTAT
The DNA here is from genome assembly GCA_948243855.1 of Flueggea neowawraea. Classification (NCBI taxonomy): domain Eukaryota; kingdom Viridiplantae; phylum Streptophyta; class Magnoliopsida; order Malpighiales; family Phyllanthaceae; genus Flueggea; species Flueggea neowawraea. The sequence continues at coordinate 4,325 of CAODLS010583238.1, read as the reverse complement.
GTTTCAACGCAACATATGTCGCACCACATCAACGTACGTTGCACAATAACACAACGTACGTTATGCTCCAATTTAACGTACGTTGATCATCCTGCGAATTTTCAGATTACGTACGTCTTGTTCCGAAACCAACGTACGTTTTGACCCCACAACTTCCAAAGTTGATGTCCTCACTTCCGAACTCGTTCCAAACCATCCTCAAGGTTCCTCAACTCTAAAACTTCAAAAATGCATCCATAACTCACGATCAAACATCGAATCACCATTCGAATCACCAAAGAGTCTGAATTGAATCGAACGAAAGATTATCGGAATCAAGTCGGAATAAGCGAAATATTACACCTCATTTGCAATGAAGACATCACAAACCCACCCCTCGCTGCCACCGCGCAATCGAGCTCTGTGCAAGATGTGGTGGCCTAGCAACGGTGCTCCACATCTTTGGTATCACCGATATCGTCCTCACCGACATCCCCGCTGTGATGTCGGCGCTGAAGCACAACTTGAAGAAGACCAAGAAAACTATGGGGTGAGGAAGAGAGAGGCGAGAGTGAATGTGAGGAAGAGAGAGGCTGTGACCAGTAGATGAGGATGAGGGTGAGAGAGGCAATGGGTGAAGGTGAGGAAGAGAGAGGAGAGAGAGAGAAAACGAGAGATGATTAGGGTTTAGTGTGAATCTAGGTTTCAATTTTTAAGGAAGGGTAATTAGGTCATTTTATTTTTCCTGTTAACTCCGTCAATCAAAAACATGCGTGAAGGACTAACTTGCTATTTCCAAAACCACGAGGACTGATCTATTAATTAGAGCAAATATGAGGGACTCAAAAATTAATTTTCCAAAAAATTTTAATGTTTTGAGAAGTTTAAAAAATTAACACTAATATTAAAATTCTTTGAAACTATATAGATTAACACAAATTCTTTTTTTTTTTTGGAAAAAAGAAAGAAAGTATATACACCTTTTTTACACCTATTGTCCACCTGTTGTATACCTGAAAATTAACAAAAATGTTTTTGCTAAATGATACTAAGTTAATTTGCTAAATTAGTTTAAAAAGAATTTTGTATACCATTTGTAGACCAATAGTACACTATTTGCACACTTTTTATTTTAATAACATGGATTGGACAAACAAAATAGAAATGTTTATGTGCACATTTGTACACCATTTGTACACCCTAAATCAATTTAAAACTATATTAATATACTAAATCAATTTAGACCTTATTTTGTACACTATTTGTCTACTTTTTGAACACTTATGTACACTTCTTAAAAAAATGAATGAAACAAAATCAGTTTAAAACTTCTTTTCTACACTATTTGTACACTGTTTGAACTCCATCTGTACATTTTATAGAATGAATTGATGAAAAATACTTATTCAATAAAATTGACATTCATTATATTTTGTTATATGCCTTTTGTTTTGAATTGTTTCTTGTTATTAAGAAAAAAAATGCATTTTTAGTGTTGTGCCATCGTTTGTACACCATTGACGTGCCCCTCTTGATATAAGCGACGAAAATATTTTTCTCACGATATTTCTTCAAATTCTTGGGCATGGTCCTAAATGCTTATTTGAGCAAAGAGTGCTCCCCTTATTGATATTTCTATAAATAGATTTACAGATTTGTAATTTTTAAAAAGTTGGCGTTGGTATTAATGTGCATTTTTCCCAATGGTAGTGTAATTTTAGGCCTGTTATATTCCCTAAACTTTAGACCTTTGACCTTCTTCAACTACAATATGTAATATACTTGTTTACTAATAACGTGACATGTTAACTCATTAATAACGTTAACATGAGCACTCTATATGATCAATTAGACGCATACACGTATAAACAATACTTTGCACAACCTACCCAAACCTCTAGCGACAAATCCTAGTTCACAAATTACCACTACTAATATAGAGTAGTAGAGTAAATACAGTTGAAAATTAATGGATAAATTTATTTAATTAACAAAATATTAACACTAGTAATAAAATGTATGGTACACAAAATTTCAGTGACCAAACGACATGGTACACTAGTAATAAAATACAACTAGCTAGCAAAAAAAATACATAATTAATAAATTTAAGTAGTTAAATTATACTTCATATTAAAAGAATGTACAACCATTATGAATTTTCAATTATAAAAATCAATTTAATGATGAGTGCATAATTAACCACAACTTGTTATTAAAAAATCATAAATCTAGCTCGTCAAAGTCAGAAATACAATGTTCAACGTTCATGGTCATAAGTTTGCTCGACAAGAAACACATTACGTTAATTAATTCTTCGACACCTACTTGTCAATTTGCTTATACTGTTCATTACAATTACTTAATTCCTCGATACACGTTTGTTGATTCCTAATCTCGTTGACAATTTCTCCATCCAAAAATAGAACTCGAAATCACTTTCTCCAGATCATTTGTCAATTCTTATTTTTGTTGTTTTATGCTACCTCCCCGTCGTTCAAATTCTTTTCATGAAAAAGAACTCCTGACCTTACACCAACCTTCCATATCCGACTGTCAAATCTCCAGCAACTGGAAGATCAGTTTCATAGTTAAGAATTCTGAACATGGACAACCCATGTTTTTATGATGCAATTAGAGTGTTGGTCCTATATGAGAATGAATATTTTCTCTCAATGGGGAAATTCGAGTCCTTTTATCAGAGAGGTGGCAATAATCTGTGGTGAAGGCATTGCTTAGAGGGTCTTCAGTGAATGTTTAAAAATGGGTTGTGAGTGCTATTGAAACTGATAGGAATACAAGAAGAGAAATGAATATTGTTTTAGTGCTCGATGCTTTAGTCACCATGAACCCTGGATCAGAGAAATATAAAAGAAGACAGTCGGTGAAGGTTTCATGCCAAGATTTGAAGATTGGACTTTCCTCGGATGAAACTACAGCTGGTTCATTGTCGTTGGGCAATTATTGGATCTGTCATCTGAAATTTGAGAATGAACCATGATCCATGAAGGTTCGATCATCAGTGATGGAGAGAACCCTTCTTTAATAACTTAAGTATTCCTTTACTGGAAGGATTTTGGTCTTCTTCATTGTATTTCCATCTCTATTTTTGTGTATGAGAAAGGATGAACTTGTTGCAATGATAATACATTCTTTTTTCTTATTTGTTATAATTGATTCATTTGATGTTTTATAATAATTTTTTTCTATTTTTACTGGTCTTCTGAATGCCATCAATTACAGAAAATAATCCCTAATTCTTAAACAATTAGAAAATGAAATAAAAATTAGAGTTAGTATTTCCAAATAATTTTTCTTCATAAATAGTTTTTAGATTTTATAGATTTTGAAAAACAGATCTTATAATATGCTTTCGATTTTATTTATATAATTTATGAGCTAATTTTAATTATGTAAGGAAGAATATTTTGCCTATTATATACAAAAAAAGATATTGTCTTGATTTTTTTGGCTACTAGATATTTTAGTCAACTAGTATTTTATGTATGTGTATTACACATGATATATATTTTTATTAAAATGTTTAATAGAATATTATAATTTTACTTAACCTAATTTAATTGCACTAAATCTTATCCAAAATTATTTCTCGAGACCACAAAGCATTATTAAATCTCGTAATTGAAGTTCTTGTAAATATTCTCTTATAAATATAACTGGTAAATAAGACATTTAAAACTTTCAAATTAGTAGGATCTAAAAAAAATATTTTGTTAACAAACTGATAAAAATTAAAGAAAATCCGTGTTAAATTTGATAAATCAAATTATTAGATAAATATAGTGGGATTAATCTAATAACAATTTTAATCCCTTTTCTATTTTTTAGTGAGATAATCTAATATTAGTTTTAAAATTTCAAATTTTATGATATACTTTCATATTGAAATAATCCCAATAAAATATAAATTCAAAAGAAGATAACTATTAACGTTAAAGATATTATAAGCAATACTAAAATAATTATAAACTCAAAGAGATAACATTTTTTTAAATTTAAACTCAAATCAATACAACATCTATTTTGTTTTAAAAGTTACCTTCAAATTTGTGAAAGTCATGGTAATTATTAGAAATGGCGAAACATAATTTGCTATAAGTGTTGAGCATAAATGAAAAATATAATAAAATAAATATTAAATATAAATTAAGATAATAACAAATTTGATAGCAAATGATTTGTATGTGTAATAACTTGAATATTTTTTACTAATTTTGGGTAAATTTTCCATTGAAATTTTTTTTCGAATTAATTATTTTTGAATGATTAATTTTAATTTAAAATATCATTAAATTAATTAATGATATTTTTGGAGTATAAATATT
>CAODLS010583176.1:0-11727 GCA_948243855.1 Flueggea neowawraea | reverse complement strand
TAGGCGTATGACATGACTTGATCTTTTAGGAGCAAGTTGGGATCTATTTTTTTGTTAGATTGCTGTTTTTTAAATATTTTGTGTTATTGATTCCATATAAACTTGTCATTGTTTCTTTGGTAGGATTCTGGGACATGTATGATCCAGAAGGATACTCTCTTTGGTTCTGCGATTACAAATATAATGATGAGAATACCGTCTCATTTGTTACATTGAACAAAGTTGGTGGGTTCCTTCAAAGGATGGATCTTGCCCGGAAGTATGCATTCGGGAAGATGCTTGTAATTGGTGCAAACCCTCCATACAAGGTCAAGGGGCTGTGGCTCTTCCGTGGGAAGGAAGTTCCACAATTTGTCATTGACGAGTGCTACGACATGGAGTTGTATGAGTGGAAAAAGGTTGACATCACAGATGAAGAACAAAAGGAGCGTGCGAACCAGATGATTGAAGACGCCGAGCCATTTGAGGGAGAGCCTCTTTTGGATGCCAAGTGCTTCAAGTGAACCAAATGTCATAAGTTATATTTCTGTTGTGACCGTGTTTTTTTGAGTAGTGGGTTGTCACTTGTTTTTGTCATACTGAAATTTAGTCATTGTTATTTGAACGACTTAAGTATAAACTTTTATATTACTGGTTGATGTTATTTGGTTCATGAGAGTTCCATATTAGATGTGCTAAAGTACGTGCCGCCTACTGTATTTCTATGCATGTTTGAAATCATAACAGAATGATGCTGCACAATATGCGAAGCTACTGCATATGAGATGGAAAGAAATAGGGCACGACATGGTGTAAACATTTTCATATTAATATTTATACTATGTTTTCTTTCTCCTTTCGTTTATTAGTGCCCACTGTTGAAGAGAAATCTTCCTAGATGTAATGAAACCAATTGGTACCTCATTTACTTCCTCTGCATAACAATGAAATGACTTTTAAGTTTTTGTGGATTGTATGTTATTATTATTTTTTTTATTTTTGAAGTTATTTTACTGTTAAGTTTTTCTCAAACAAAAGTTTCACTAATGCTCACTCTTATTCTAACACTACTCTCTAAAAAACCTCCAGCTCTGTCACTTGTTATGATTTTACTGTTCTTGTCTGAGCAAATGAGGACTGTAGAGTGGTTATAAGATTGAACTTCCTAATGGGCAAGTTAGGCAGGTTGTAACATTCCTCTCTAAAATCTTTAGCTTTGTCACACTAGTCGTGCTCATACTAGACAACCATTTCCACCATACCTGTTGTAATTGATTGATAAAACCGGAGCCAAAAAGTTTGAATAGTGGCGTTGTTCTTGCCTGGCTCAAAGGAGGAGCTTTATGTTTTTGTGTTTGTCCATCTTAGTCAAAGAGGAATTTGAATTATCCTTATGTCAACGCTAGTGCAAGATTAACCTTCCCCAATAGGAAAAAGGTTAATATATTGATCCGTTTCAAGTTTTTGAAACGGATTATGTGTGGAGTTTATTGACAAATTGTGGATCCCACATGCTTTAAAAGTTTTTTTTGTAGATTTTGTTATTTTTTTGTGCTTTATAGTTTTTTTATTATTATGCACTGTTATAATGTCTTTTTTTATTATTATAGTTAATTAAATTTTTTTCTTTAATAACTATATTATTTTAATTTAAATATTTATCTAATTCATCATTTTATTTTATTTTTAAAAATTTGATTAAATAATTATCATAATAGATATATTTTATATATTATTTTTAATTTAAATACTAATTCATAAAATATTTATGTCAAATAAATATATTTATTATTATTTGTATAGTGTAAATAAATTGAATAATGTGTAAAATAATTGTGAATCTTATATTAGAGTATAATGAGATGTTAATTATTAGAGAGAGATAATATAATGAATAAAGAGTTAATAAATTACTCATGTGACAAATTTATCAATCTTTTAAAAAAATTAAGGGTAGAGATGCACTAAAATAATTTTTTTTTTTTAAATATTAAAATAAATTCTATAATTGTTAGAATGGAAAAATGACAAGTGTCGAGCACAGTACCCCATGTGCGGTTGAAAGACCCAACTTAACTTCCACGAAAATCCAAACATAACTTCCACGGAAAAAGAATTAGTGTTTGTTTGGCTTTCTTAGTTGTATGTTTGGCATTAAAATTAAAACTGCATTAAAATTATAAAATTGTATTTTGAAGTCAATTGTAATTTTTAATCATACATTTAACTAAACGGTTTTTTTACATTTATATAAAGCACTATTATAAAACACTGTTTATTAATCACTGTTGGCTAATACCAATTTTTCAAATCACATCAACAAGCAGAGTCTTCGAATGTGCACCACACTTTTAATCAAACAATTTTACCTTTATAAGAAGACATTATTGTAAAATGCTGTTTATTAATCACTGTTGGCTAATAACGCTTTTTAAATTACATCAATAAACAGAGCCTTAGATTGTGGACGCAATGGTTCCTGTTTGTGAAATTGAGATTAGTGAACGGTGGTATGATTTGCTTAATTCAGTGAACAGGGGGGTGATGAGGGCTTTGGGTTCAGTTAAGAAAAAAAAAAACAAAAGACGAGGGGTTTAGTTGGTTTGGGTTTACGAGTATGTGTTATTTGAGTTGATGATTGGAGGCTTAGTGGTTCAGTCAGGGAATGGTTTTTATTCGGTTAATTTGATTTTTAAAACCGAACCGACCAATGTTCCCTACCCGAATACAGGGAAATTATATGATTCAAATTGACCCGCAAATTACAAAACCCTAAAACCCCCTTCCTCAACGCACTCCTCTCTCTCTCTCTCTCTCTCTCTGCAATCTCCTCAGTCTTCACCCATGGCGGTATGTATCTTTTTTCATTCTCTTCGATTTCTTTGCAATTTATATCACTTTCTTAATTTGGATTTTCGTGGGTGTTGGTCGAAGTCGCTATGTTTGCTGCATTGCCTTTGAGTAGATGTGTTGTGTTGCTTAGTGAATGGTGCCTCTGAGTGTGAGTTTGATTAGTGATTTTGTTGTTTAAGATGGCTTTTTGTAATGGGTAAGGTTTTTTTTTAACCCGATTTAAAGGTTAATTGTGAATGCATGTTACAGACTGTACCAGTTAACCCTAAGCCTTTCTTGAACAATCTGACTGGGAAGACTGTGATTGTGAAGCTCAAGTGGGGAATGGAATACAAAGGTTCAGTCTTTTTTCGCCTACACTTTTAGTTGGATTTATTTCACGCTTCAACTCTACTTATGTTTTTGTTGGTTGGCCTTTCAGGTTTTCTTGCTTCCGTAGATTCGTACATGAACCTTCAGGTACTTCCTTAATCAAAATTGTCTGATTAAGTTTTTTCACCTACACTTTTATGGTTTTGTAATACAGTATAATATAATTTGTCAGAAGAACTCCGTTATTACAGGATATGCACTTTAATTGTGTTTTAACTTTCCAATGTTTTGCTTTCTTGTTTTGTAATTTCACTTTCCTTCATTTTTGATGCATTTTTCTTAATAGTTTTAGTTAGCTAACTGCTCTTGCAATCCAATCTCCAGTTGGGTAATGCAGAAGAGTTTATTGATGGACAATTCACTGGAAACCTGGGAGAGATTTTGATCAGGTAAGTTGCATAAAATTTAATAACATGACTGCCACATATTGTGCTAAAAGATATTTTTCATATACAATTACTCTGTCATGGCATACTCTCTCTTTTTTATTTTTTCTTTATTTTCATTTTCTAGTGGATATGGAGGTTCATGTATTGGGGAGAAAAATGCAGGATGATTGTTTTTCCCTGCAACTCTGCTAATATGTTTTAGTTTTAGGCTAACGCTCACCGTCAATTTCAACTCTTATTGAGTAAGGTATCCTAAACATTTTGGCGAGGAAAACCAAGCCTTGCTAAATTGCTTGCTACGAGAAAACTGATTTTCTGATGAGAAAAATGGTATAAGATTGGCAATGGTAAACACAAGTGAACTTGTATTTTCGTGAGTTTTGGCATCTTGTAGAATTTATCACATGATAATTAACTAAGATTAGTAGGATAATATGGTAATGCTTATTTTGTGAGGTGTGATTGATTTAGACATCTATTTCAGGATTATAACACCAAGTTAAATCTTTGGTTTTGTGGTTTAGTTTACAAGGACTGCCAGGTTGAACTTAGCAGTAGGTCACACACTCACACTAGTGTTACATGTTATCTGTGCTGTTTTGAACTGAATCAAAGTATAAAAAGACGAAAACACTGCTTCATGAAACTTAAGCAGAGGTCACTGCACTAGCAGTTTCAAATGTTATGTATGTGGTTTTCAACTGAATCAAAGTAAATAGAGATCGAAACTCAAAAGTATTACAGTTTTGCTTATTTTTAGAAAAAAAGAGAAAAGGTGTTGGGCATGTGCAGAGTATAACAAGTATTTGAATTACAAAGATAAGGAGTTAAAAGGATCTTTTGTATATCATTATGTGCAGATGCAACAATGTTCTCTATCTCCGCGGTGTTCCAGAGGATGAAGAAATAGAAGATGCTGACGGTGACTGAGTTGATCAAAGGTGCTTTACCATACAGAACATGCTTTAGGCCTTTTCTATATCGTATCTGGATTCTGATCAAAAGTGTGTTAACACTCGTGCAATTTACCATACAGATTAATGAATTGATCATCTCAAGTTAACTTGATTGAGAAGGTATATTCTCCATCATTCTCCATTAAATATTTTGTTCAATATTATGGTGGCTTGAGTTACAGGTAAGTCTTATTCCCTAGAGGAAAATTACCATTCTGTGTCGTAGTCTAAGTACTTGATTTGTCGAATTGATTCCAGAAATTCCTCTACTATTACAGATATGAGGACATTGTATGCAATGCTACAAAAAATCTTGCAAGGATTTGTTCTTACTAACACCCTCTTCTAATTCCGAGCATTAGCTGTGGGTGCAATTTGAAAATATGTTAGTTTAGCTATGTTGTATCACACATTTAACGGTCTTTTTTGTTCAATAATGTCACACATTTGATTTCTTGAAAAGATTGTTGCAACATCTATACATAATATAAAGCATTCGTAAGGTCCAAACGTGTATGCCCATAGAATTAGAACCTGCAATTGCTATTTGAACGATGTAGGATATGCTTTGGGAAAAGTTGAAAAAAATACAGCAAAAAAACGTTATTTTTGACAAATGTAACAACTCCCAAAACGCTTTAAAAAATGGAAGGAAAAGACATTTCAAAAAATACCACAATTTGACCATTTTTTGATTGCGTGTTAAAATTTGACCATGTGGCAAAAAATAGGCCATGTGGGAACGAGTATAAAACAGACACGACGTGTACACCACCAAAAAATGTTTATAGAATGCGTATAAAATGAATATAAACCAAAAATAATTATCATACCATTTAGAATAACTTTTATTTGTTATTTGGATGCAAGAACAATTTAGAACGTTTACATAACTTATGTGTACAACCCTAGACGTGATAGAATTGTCATTTTGACATCGATAAACAAGTGTGTACATGACCGAATACAAATGTGTACAGACAATAAATGCAATAGGTGGACAATATCAAATATATTGAAAATGTCATTTTGTAAAGCAAGTATTTTTTTGAACAGTAATTTTGTAAAGCAAGTATAAAACGTATACAAACATATACATCACACTTATAATTTGTAAAAACTGCATGATTTTAAAAATAGTACAAAATTTGATGAATATGTATTTTTGTTAACCATGAACAAAGAACCACTTCCACAACCAACACGTTCCAAGCAATGCACTGGAAAACACAAAAACAGGATCAAACAATGCTAACAGTATCTTCAATCTGCACTGTCAACCTGCCAAATATAATGCGCCACTAACTGCTCTTCAATCTTTTAAATCTCGTTCCTTGCCACAAGTTGATAAAATTCAGTAGTATAGTCGACTAATGATTTAGTGCCTTCCTTCAAATTCTACAGCCTTTAGTACATAAAACATTAATAATTATCGGGCAGGAAATTAGCATGCAGGTGTTTCTTCATCTTCTCCCAAGTGGTGATTTTGGATTTTTCCACTCAGTTTTGGGTCAACTTCAACTGCTGCCACTATGTTGTAGCTCGATTCTGAAACCTAGTTGCCACCAACTGCATATGTTTGTCTTCAAGCACACCCTTGAAATCCAAAATCTCTTCTACAGTTGCCAGCTAGTCCAGAAACTTTTTAGGTTGAAGACTACCATGGAATTCAGGAATTTCTGGCCTCATCCCAGTCTTCCAACGCCTACGATCCTCTTCCACATGTGGTCTATGTCGTCTACGCGGTGCGTCCTCATAGGACTCCTCATCCTCTTCATCGCCAGAATCTTGATCAACCTTCTGAGGAACAGGGTTTCTGCGACGGGTAGGATTGGGGTTCCTATTCTGATTGCGCTAATACTCGGTCATTGTCGTAGTTAAATGTTCCACCGCATCCTCTATGTGAAGATTTATGATTTGTGCAATCCTCCGATTGAGATCATCATGGTCACAAATTTCATCTAACTGACGTCGATTTCTTCTTGACGACATGATTACTAAGATCGATGTCAGCTCTATTGCCAACTAATGTAGCGGAAGCAATAAAATTAAAGGGAAAAATACTGAATTTATTGATTCACGTACAAATATCAGAAATAGCCATCTACAGTCCTATTGGTTTAACAAAACACCAGGAAAATAGGTATTGGAATTCGTTGATTCTATAACAAATACAAAATTTGGAGAGGGTAAAGGCACACACGCTGAAAATATGTGATTCCACCAAAAAACTAAATTACAAAGCAGTTTTTCGACTTTATATAGTCGAATTCTAAAATTTTTTAAAAGCAAAAAAGTCTAAAAAAGCCTCAATAATAAAATAGACATAAAATAAAGAATAATGCCACAAACAACATTAAAAAACGATAATTCTAATGAACATTATAAAGGTTTGAAAACTTTCAAAAAATGGTATGAACATGCCTTTCAAGGCCGACAATGGAATTTGGCCAAAAAGCATCATGCTCAGTAATAAAGCTGCTGAGTTGTGTTTCTTAGCTCATGCCCTATTGAATTAGGTCTACAATACACCAAAAACCCATTGTTGAAAAGTCTTCATAATTAACAGAATGTCACTACTACTTTTTCTCAAATTTCTCCAAGAAGGCACAAGCCAACTCTTGGACCGCATCAATTATCCTGACATTTTAATTCTTAGTGTTGCCTCTTAAAGAGTAGGATTCGACCCTTTGGACTGGGAATTTGGGATTCGTCCTGGGAAAATTGTATCTTGCAATTGTTAAGTTTTCAATATCAATAATAATCTTTTTTTTTTTGTGTCTCTACCTTGCCACTGTTTTTATCTCTAACAAATTGGTCCTACCTGCCAGATCTTGACTTAACGAATGGCTACTACCATGGGTGTGTTAGAGAAAAAGGTGGCTGCCAACCTTGCTTGTTGCACCGTCCTCTTGGCTTACCAACGTAAACTTCTTCATGATTCAACCAAACATAATGAGTCTTTATTGGCAAGACTCGCTCAGATTCGTCGTGACTATGAGTTGGCAAATATCTTTTAGAGCCTTATTTTGGTCCGAGTCTTCCAGGGTTTACTAGTTATATTGTGTATAGTCTTTGTAGAGGCTTATCCTGAGTTTGTATTTTGTTGGATTCGACCAAAGCATAAAAACATATTCAAACTTGCTCGTTTGCATTAAACACATTACTTGTTTCCCGATTGTTTTTTCGGGTTCAAAACCTGTTTGTATAAATTGGCTTAATTGATTCTTGCAGAAAAGCCAAACAATGAAGGATATTGGCATATTATCGAAGGAAAATGACTTATCCTGTAGTTACTTAATATAAAATGAAAATAAAAACTAACTAACTAATTAATCAGATTGAAAACTTGTTGACATTGTTTGACATCTATTTGTGAAAACATAAAGATTGTACAATAAACGTTTTCGTATATATATATATACTCCAATATGCTTGAGTAACACAAAATGTTGCCTAAAACTTTTTGCCATCTAGTTTGCCATCTGTTTGCGAAAACATAAACTATGTATAAAAGCAAACACTTTCCTAAAAGTTTCACATAAAGTCTGTTTGTAGAAACATAAAAACTGTACAAAAGCAAACACTTTCCTATATAACCCAAACTAATTCTGTAACACATAGGTGGCCAAACACATAGCTTTCATAATCGAACCAACGCATAGGTGACTCCTCCCCGCTACTAAGATTCTCCAACTGCTTTGACATTCCATGCATCCAGAACAAAACCGCCAACCATAAACGATGAGACTTCACATCAAACTTCTTCGCTAGAATTTTCTTCTCCATGATAAAATATTCAGCAAAAGATGCAACAAACAACCTACAATCATTGAATACAAGAAACATAAACAAAAATTAATCAAAAGGCAAAAACCAAAAAAAAAAGAAGAAGAAAAAATAAGCATTAGTAAAATGTTAAAGTGATTAAATGAAAAACATACGTGAACACTAACATCTTCTTTGATTATTGAGCCAATTGTAGGATTAACTCCACAAATAGCTGGAGATTGATTTAGATTCTCAAATTGATATAACATACATTTCAAAAAATATTAAGCAACATTATAATGAAAAAAATAAATAAAAAGAGAGTTTAAAAAGAAAACTTACAAATAACCCTCAGTAATCTTACTAAAACCAAAATGAAAAACCTTCCATCTTACCAACTTCAGCAATATCATCAGCTACATTCCCTTCCTGAAAAAAATACAAAAACAAATGAAAAACCAACTCAAAAAAACTTCTACAAAGACAAAAAACAATAAAAACCGACCACAAACATTAAACAAACGTGAAAAAATATTACCTTAGACACAAGTTTGTCTGCGTCACCAGTTTCACCAGCATCATCATCACCCTCAGAATTTGCAGCATCAGCATACATTACAATAATCCCTATCTAAATCATCACCACCTCCACTATCCAAACCATCATTATTACCTTTTACATCATCATCACCTCCACTATCATTACTAATATCAACAACGGCATCTTTCTTTTCCGTACCTCCATTCTTGATTAAACTTAAGACATCATTCATATGCTTATGCAAAAGTTCAAATTTCAGCTCAAATTCAGAAAACTTCTTGAACAATTTTGACTGATTATTGATAATCTTATTCATAGCCTTAGACAATGTATCAACCTCTTTATTTGAAACTAATGAAAAAGCACCATTATGTTTAGGTGTTCTAGCACTACCAACAACATCTTCACCAACACTATCGTCAAAACAACCTCCTGTACTAAGAGCCTCCAATTCATGTTTACTTGGAGCTAAATTCCTCAAACCCAACTGTTAAAACACGTAAACAAGTTAAATTACATAAACAAAACTAAATAGGGTACAAACAAACAGTTTGACAAACAATTCACAAACAAATCCAAAACAAAAAAACAAACAAAAATTCTTACAGTTGAAGCATCGTGGCTGAATAATTCAATACTTAACTCATCAAAACTCTTGCTCTGTACATGACCAACTCAAAATCCTTGGCACTTCATCACCAACACGATCCGCAAATCGATCTTCAACAAATAGACATACTCGAAGAAAAAATGCCAGGACATAATACTTCATTGCAATAAAAAACCACTTCTTTCTAACACCAACATCCTCCTTCCATTCATTTAATCTAGTTCTCAATTGTCCCACAGTTTCATAAAACACCTCCCTGCCCCAACCATAACTCTCATATCCACCCGATTCAACAATGCCAAACATTTTATCACAAACAGTTTTTACATCAAGACCAGACAACAAATAGCATTCAATAAAGTACAAAAAGCCAGCATAACAGCATCTTCATCCGAAGAAAAATTACCATAACTGAATACTTACTCTAGCAAACCCTTAGTAAACCTCTTATTAATACCAAAGAATTGTTTCCTAGGAGTTGGATTTTTGAGTTTATATTGATTTTTAACTTCATTGTAACTAATTTTTAAACCAGTTACTAAACCAAACCCACCAAAACCGAAACGTAATGACCGACCACAAACCTCAAATCATACTCATTAACCTATTTAATTTCTCTAACCAACAAAGTGTGAATTAAATTAAGTTGGAGCTTAAGAGGCTTACCCTTCAAAAAATGCCCAAAACAACTCTCAGAAAATAACTCAAGCTGTCTGGTGTTATCAAGGCTCCATCGCGCCCCTTTCCATATCAATCTTCTCTTCCCTCTGTCTGAGTCTGTTTTTAAGGTTTTGAAGAGCTGTCCTCTCAATTTTAGGATCTACCTCGATTAACCCAGAAGAATTCCCTTTGGTCATATACTAACAAAATCCTGAAGAAAACAACACAACAAACCAAAAATGTAATCCCGAACAAACATATAAAATAAAACACGAAAATGCACAATGAAGTATGAAAACAAAAACAATACACAAAAATAAATAAACAGGACAAAAGAAACAAAAGAACGAACTAAAAGAAAATAAAATAAACTAAAAATTGGCTAGATTAACAAAGTGTTAGCTTTCCTAATATCCTAGTCCCCGACAACGACGCCAAAAACTTGGTGTTGTCAAAGGCTTACACCTAAAGACTAAGGCAAGTGTACCTATCGTCTATAGCAAGTGGACCTTTGAGTACCGAGTGTCGTATCTCACAGAGACTACGATTATTAACTACTCACTCTTCCTCTATTATCTAGCCGACAAATTAAATGATTTCGACTCTATAAAATAAATAAACTAAACAAGAATAAACTGAAATTAAATGATAGAATAAACGATGAGAAAATGACACATAGACGCTGAATCCCCCTATACCGAATTAAGTAATAAGGACTCGTTGTTCAAACAATCATTCAGGCAATTGGACCGTGGAAATTCCTAAGGTATATTAACTTCTCTCTCGAGTTAGCTAATGCCTAACGACTAGGTTGATTAACTGGAATCTCTTCCTAATTAAAACCCCTATCGTTGCTTTAACACACTGCTATATGAATTTCACTATTAGGTTTGACCCTAATCCAGAGGATTTATGTCGACCTATCTCTAGGTTTGCATGCAATTCCTCTCAATTATGAACTTTCTATCATACACAGAATCTTTCGATTGCACATGCACGAAACAATATTGGAATAAAAAAGCTAGCAACAATCAATTCAACAATACACATTATAAATCATAATTGAGTCGCAATCAATAACTAATTGAATGAATAACATAATCCAACATCACATAATCTGCCTAGGGTTCATCACATCTAGGTACACAAAATAATTAGTTCATAACTATGGAGTGATAAACAACAAAAACAAAGAGAAATCTAGAGAGAGAAGGAAAACTCATGATTGAATCATCCAATTCTTCGCGAAATCCCTTCGTTCTTGATGCCCAATGATGTTCTCCTTTATTCCTACGTCCTCTGGCCTCTAAAGATGTATATTTCTATCTCCAAGTCGGCTCCTCCTTGAATGAATGCCGAAACCCACTTAAATAGGCGATTTAGGGCGTTTGGGATAAGACGCGGGCACGGATACGGCCGTGCCCAAGCGACTCCCTTCCGTGTGCATGAAAAATCCTCCAATTTCGCGGCTTAACACAAGACACATACATGGTTTCTATCTGTGTCCATTGTCCATTTGTCTGTGTAATGGAATTTCTGTCCATGGATTGAATGATCTTTGGCTGGTTAAATACACGGACACAGGATTGTGTCCGT
>CAODLS010583153.1:0-19773 GCA_948243855.1 Flueggea neowawraea | reverse complement strand
CCATTTTGCATACCCTTCTCAACAATGACTTCAAGAACTTTCTTTTCCTGGACAACTTTTTCACCCTTGCATTGTCCACAGCGGTCCTTGTCGCTAATGGTTTCACCAGTTCCTTTACACTCATTGCAAGGATGTTGCATTTGCTGAATCATAGATGGACCAAGGTGTCTAATGGAGACCCTCATTCCAGTACCCTGGCAACCAGCACACTTCATTGATGCACCTGACTTGGAACCTTTACTGCACATTGTTAAACAAATAAGAAATCCCTTATGTCAGGGACAAAAGATAAGAAATAAGCGCGCCAACCAAGACAAATCCAACCAGAATGTTAACAATGTTCTATCTATCAGCATACTAACCCCTTGCACTTGGAGCAGAGTACGTTCCGAGAGAGGGACAATTTCTTTGATGTGCCCATGTAGAGATCTTCCAAAGAAACCTTAAGAGGATGAATTACATCCTCACCTTTCCTCTGCCTCCTACCTCTACTACTACCACCACCTGAACGAAACAATCGATCAGCTCAAACGATTGAACAACACAAAGCGACATTGAAGCCCAACAAATACATCAGATACAAGTGCTACCCACCAAATGGGCTGCCGCCGAAGAATGACTGGAAAATGTCAAATGGATCATGGCCACCACCACCACCTCCCATTCCTTCCTTGAGAGCATCCTCTCCATACTGATCATATATATCACGTTTCTCCGGGTCACTCAGAACCTCATAAGCTTGAGCCAACTCCTTGAACTGAAATACATCATAATCTCACAAATTCAATTACCCACAAAGACCCAATCTTTACAAACAATCAATCAAAACAAAACTATTAACTCGCACAACTCCATCGTAACAAATAACCACCACACAACAACGGGCCTATGACCAAGCATCACGATATTCAGGCAAACCCAATTCACAGAACCGATTAAGAAATCCAGATCTGCTCGAATTAAGTCAAAACCAATCTAATCCAATCAAGAAACATATAAAATAGGGAAATCCAAAACCAAGAAACAAGAAAGAAGATTAAACCTTTTCAGGGTCACCACCCTTATCGGGATGGTTCTTGATGGCAGCTTTTCTATAAGCCTTCTTGAGATCATCCTGTGAAGCTGTCTTCGAGACCCCAAGAATCTCATAGTACTTTGTGTTGTCACTTTTCTTAGGCGCTCTCCCAAACATCTTCTCTTTCTTTCTTCCCGAACTACTGTTCCTGTCCTACACAATCAAGAAAAAAAAAGCCGAACAAAATCAAAAACCAAGACACCAAGAAATACCCAGAAACAAGATCGGAGAAATCAACGACACCAAGAACATACGGATAGCGAAGACTTAGTTTTGGGAGAGAGCTACAGAGACGAGACGGCTAAAGAGCGAGAGAGAGAGAGAGAAACGGTGGGATCTGAGAATATAAAGAAAAGAATGGACGGTGGAGATTGAGATAACGAAGTGTGGATGTAAGGGTAGGTGTTTTTATGGTATTTATTTAAGAGTTTTTTTTTAAATTTTTTTTTCTTAATAGGGAAGGAGAAGGTGAGTTATAAAGAGAGGTGATGGAAGGATCTAGAATTTGTCTTCCAGAAGGGGGAGATCTGGGCCGTTGATTTGGTCCACAACTGTGCTCCACCAAAATTGTAGGCTTTTCAGAGGAAAAGGAAAAGAAGAAGAAAACTGGTGGGAGTTTCTTGGTAAAGAGTTGGACAAGTCCAAATTGATTGCTTTGAGCGGCCTTTTCTTTTCCCAACTTTTCCATGTTTTCTTTATCATACAAGACCTCATGCTTTGGTCAATTCTTTTTTATTACACTCAATTATTTGAATTCCTACACAAAACCACTTAGGAGATAATTCAGCGGTAAAAATTCTGTTATGTGCACGCATGAACTGGGTTTGAGATCTAGTGTCTTTTTAGTTTACTCGGTAAGTGTTTGGATATCTCCGCAAGTATATCTCTCCATTTACTTCTAGCAGATATCGTAATGACATACCCTTTGAGTACAACCAAGTAGGCGAACATTCCACAGTATGGAGTAATTATCTGCATGATCACGCGTCAACAGGGATGTAACCACTATCGATAGTCCCCGGCTCCTTTTTTTACTGACAAAAAAAAGAATTCCTTCATAAAACGTCTCTAGAGTTGTCATTAATATTAAAAGGTTAAGAATTCGATTTCCAATTAAACAGTGTAAAAAAAATCTAAGAATATATAGGCAAAAACTTTACTATGGTACAAAAAGTAAACTAAGGATAATAGACAAATGTTCGGAAACATTATGACTTTTTATTAAATAGCGAAATAAAAAATAACATTAACAATTAGGATCATGTTTTAGATATTTTGGAGACAAAAATAACATCAACAATCTTACAGTAAGTGGACATTTCATGATTCATTTTACAAGATTTATATGTAAATGACCCACAAAGAATGACTGCTTACAACGGGGATGAAGCACCATCAACGGCTAAAACTGATGTTTGAAAGAACCCCTGGCTAAAGCTGATCAGGCCTCAACGCCTGATCATCACCCGAAAGAGACTGGTTTTAACAAGTCTAATTTCTCCATGTCTGCTTCCAGGAACCTTTACATACTCAGCTTTGTTAATCACTCTTTCTCGTTGATAGGGAAAAACATCACATTACATTATAATATCTCCTATTTGGCCTGGAATATTAAGGCAAATCATGGTATGGTACTATGAGAAAATCCGGGCAAAGTTTAACCTGCATCGGCCATAGTTCTTGTTACTTGGTTTACCTTTGCAGTAAACCAAAAGGCTTGACTGAGAAAACTTACAATTCCTCCAGTGTTTTATGTAATATTGTTCTTGATATTCTGACTGGGTAGCAAACTCTGAGCCTTTTCTAGAAATGTTCCACCAAAAGATTATTGTAAATTGCTGTTTTGTGGACTTGCAGATCCGCTATTTTCATGCAAGAGCTATTGAGCAGTTGCAAGAAAGTTGCAGGAGCTGCATCTGCTGTTGCAGGATGGACCTGAATAGAAGAGACAAATAAACAAGAAGGATGACATTTTAGAAAGGAACCAAGAAACAACAGAATGGGAATATAGTACATAAAACATAATGTCAACCGAGAGGCCGTGTAAAGAATGATCCTTAACCAAGAAAGTAATAATATTTGTAAACGCGAATTGTTGCTGTTAAGTGATTGTGGCAATTCATTTTAGTCTGTACTTCAAGTTTATACCTTGGATCAAAAAACAGCATGACTGAATACTCTCCCGATATGCGTCCAAATCAGCATCCTTTGTTTGGGGCTAATGTTAACTGGCATATTGATGCATCATGAATGTCAATTAAATCTGGAAAGATTAGAAAGAACTACGCAGTGTTCTATTCATATTGGTTGTTGGCACCAAATTTGAAAAGATAAGCACCTGAGATTGGCACCTACCCTTGGCTTCTTTGTATCTTAACCAAGAAGTGAATTACCGCCATTTTGTAACGCATAATTCAAGCTTCAAAAAGTGGCGGGTAAACTGCTTGGCATGACAGAGAAAACACCAGAGGGCTCATCTGATGTCACACGTGAAAATGTTCGACCATCAGGAGAGTAAGCATAACTCTAATCAATATAAGAATATTAAATTCTCAATTTAAATCGTACCTGGCATGCTCATTCTGATGGATTGCATAAGCTCAGGAGTTTATAGGAGTCGGCATCATCTCAATGTTCTTCATGAATGTGAACTTGTCTAATTAATCAATGCTCCTCCACCATCTGCTCATTTCCACACAATCATATGATTCCAATATTTTGAAGGACATTGAATATTGAATTGGATAATACAACATGATTGGTGAATCACAAAAATATATCTCCTAGTTATAGGATGGTAAAGCTAGTATTTATTCTTTGTATATCAAATAGTAAGATCAAGCAGAAAACACAGACAAATATGAAAAGCAAAAACATCTTTTCAGAAGTAAAATAATTCATATCCAAGTCTAAACATCTTTTCAATTAATAAGGTTATTACGGCATATAGGAAACTGAACAAGTAATTAATTATAATGAGCAAATCTTCGTTATCAAAAGGCAAGCTAAGAGGAGCAGGAGGAGATAATAATACAAGTGATTATGAAAAGGATCACAATCATAAATATAAACAAAAAGTATATGAACACATGTACTAACAACCAAAGTTTTCAAGAGACTGCAGTAAGTACCAGCAAATCAATGGCGAAATTTGGTAACAAAGCCCCTTGCCTTCCAGCTTTTAGCCTGACACAAGTAATCGGATTTCTTTATGGCTTTGGAAATACCATACTCCAAGGTTGAGATAGCACGTGTATCGAGCTGTATGCCTTTATCTGACATCAAATCAACAACGATCTCAGCTTTATCATTATCTCCTACTCTAAAGAATCCCGCTAAAAGTGCCGTATAAGTCACAGTATCAGGTTCTAATCCTTGATCAATCATTTCATTGAAAAGGCTTACAGCATCCTGAATGTTGTTTGCTTTACAGTGCTTGTCAATCAAAACAGTATAACATATGACATCAGCCGGAATACCCATATCACTCATTTCACTCAAAAAACAATTCCTTGATTCGATTTTTGAGCAACTGCCAAGCAAAACTGTGTAAGTGACAACATCAGGCTTAATCCCTCTGTTCTTCATGTCACTCAGAAGATCACCAGCCTCCCTCAAACGATTTCCTCTACAATACCCGTTGATCATCATTGTGTAAGTAATCATATCAGGTGTCGACCCTTCTCTGATTAAAAAATCAAAAACAGATCGGGCCATTTCTAATTTTCCAGCCTGGCATAGCATGCCTATGAGTTTACCATACATGAATTTAGTAAGATGGATTCCTAGAGCTAACATTGTCTCCAGAGCCAGAAATGCATTCCCATGATCACCTTCAGTACAGAGATTGCAGAGCAGTCTCCAGCAGGAACCTCTGTTCATTATAACTCCATGCTTAGACAGGTTAATAAATAGCTCAAAAGCTTTTTTTGTACAATTTGCTTCACAGTACCCCAAGACCAAGGAACTGTAATTTTCCAGGCATTTCTCTTCCAAATTATCAAAAAATGCTTTAGCTTGCTCCACCCTACCTGCTGTACATAATCCTTTAATGATCATATTATGTGTGATTATATTAGGTTCTAAACCTTGGGCTTTCATGTAATCTAAAAGTTTAACCACCTCTTTTGCAAGGCCATTTCTAGCCAACCCACCAGCGAGTACATTATAAGATATAATATCAGGAGCATGTCCACTGTCCTTCATCTCCTTAAATAAATTGAAGGCCTCACAAACTTTACCTTTAAGGAAGTAACCATTAATCAAAGTTGTGTAGTTGAGAATGTCTGGAAGAATCCTTCTCTGTTTCATCTCAACAAGCATAGCTGCAGCTTTTTCCACTTCCCCATGTTTGCATAATGAACCCATAGCTATGTTGTAGCAAGCTTCATCAAGGAAAATCCCCATTTCCTCATATTTCCTGAACTGCAGTACAACTTCAGAAGCCATGCACATCTGAGATATGCCTTGAAGTATTGAGCTTACAATCACACAATTTGTTTTGATGCCTCTCGAGATCATCTCATCATGAAAAGCCATAGCTTTGAGTAAATTCCCAGCCCTGATATGCCCACTAATCAAGGCACCGTAAGTGTCCATATCTGGAATCAGACATTGTTTTTCCATTTCAAGGAAGGCATTCTCAGCCTTGTCCAATTTCATCTCATTACAAAACCCATGAATCACAACCGTATAAGCAAACACGCTTATTGGAGCATTATTAGTTATCAACGATTGAACAACTTCAAAACCTAAATCTGGGCCCCCATGCTTACAGAGGCCTTCAATATAAGTTGTGTATGCAAATTCATTTGGAGTCACCCCATCTTTCTCCATTTGTTGAAACACATCAACTGCTTCTTCCAAATTGCCTTTCACACAAAATGCCTTGATGGCAATTGTATAAGTATAATCATTAGCGCTCACCCCAATCTTCTTCAACTGTCTATAAATAGCCACCGCCATATCTACTTTCCCACATTCTATCAATCTATTCATAAGAAAATTACACGAAAATATATTTGGAGCAAATCCATAACAGTTAATTTGAAAAAGAACATCAATAGCCTCATAAAACATTCCAACATTGACAGAAGCCTTAACCAAAGAGTCACACAACACAATTGCTACCTTGGAACGCTCACTCTCAATTTCAACCCCATCAACCACGGCCTGAAACAACTCTCTAATTTCAATATCAAAATTACTCTCTTTCTTGATAAATCCCAACAAAAAGGAAATTAATTTCCTATCCAAGTGCCAATAACACAGAATTCTAACTACTGCGGCATAGGTACTAACATCATGAGAAAACCCACCGTCTTTCAATTGGTTGAAGAATGTAAGTGCAAGATTAGGCTCCTTTCTCAAGTTGCTCAAAGCTTGAACAACTTTAACACTGTCTAGTTCAATGAAACGATCACCCGTCTGCATATTGTTATCGGTACGAGTGGCTAGCTGCTTCAAGGGGGAAGTTTCAAATTGGGAAAGTGTTGATACAGTGAAAAATCTAATCAAACTAACATTTCTTAAATAATTTCTGCAAGAAACTAACTTTATAGGAGATATCCACATGGAAATTACACGACAAAATCAATATTACAGGGACTAAAACGCCAAGATATACGGCATTTTTCATAGACAAAGAAGAACCACAACAGAAAAAAGAGAAGTCTTGGGCTCTAAAAATGGGTTACCTTGTGGATAGTGAAAGAAACAGCGGTAACACACTTACTGAATTTTGCAGAGCTAAAAGAGTTGAGAGGGTGAGCTTCGAAGCTGCCACAGAATTTTCAGTTTGGAGGGTTTAGGAGTTTGCGTCAGTGATTTCTATGAAGGGTTTATGAAAGAAACCCAATTTGAGAAACGTTAAGGCCTTTATTTATGGGCCTCAACACATATGCTATGGTAGAAACTACACAGTACACCACTAGCAACTTTCCTTCTTTCTCACTTTCATGTTAAGGTCACTCCTAGATTCTGTCGACGAACCGAGGCAGGGAAGGGGACGGCGACGTACCTATGCAAAAGAGGTGACGAAGGAAAATCCTATGTCGATCGCTTATTTTTATGCAAAATTATGTCGACATCATTCAAGTTTCGCATAAATTACAAAACTATGACCATCCGTAAAACATTTCAAAACGTTCCCTAAAAATTACTATCAACTCGGGAACTGGATCGTAATCCTACGAAATTAACTTTATATACAAGTGTACATGGTTGTACACATTGTACACATTTGTGTAAAACTTTAAAAAAATTGATCAAAAAAATATTAGAGAATATATGTACACATTGTGTACACTTGTACATGATTTGTATACTAATATCGTCCTATCTAAATCTTATAATAAATAAAAAAAAATGATATTTAGCTGAAAAAAATCATTAATTTTTATATTTAAAAAAATTAATACTAATTTTAGGTTTGTCCATGTTTGTACACATGTTGCCACGCTTTGTACACGATTATACACCGGTTGTACACGCATTGCTATTATTCTTTTCAAGTGATTTTTCCAAAAAAAATTCACAAAAAATTGAAGTCAATTTCTCACAAATTTTCTCCAAATTTTTGTGAAAAGTCAAAAGATTGCATTCTAGTTTCTTTTTTTTCTAGAAGATGGCAATACAGAAGTAGTAAAACAAGAGCTAGCTTCTGTATTAGTATTATTTTGCACTCCTCAGTATAGAAGTGTAATTTGCCCAATGATATTGCCAACAAAAGGAGGTTACTCCAAGTTATCATGTCACGACCCAAAGTCGGAAGATGATCAGCGTAAGAGGCAAACCGTCTATGAAAACTCAGTCCATCTTGCACAAGCCTCAAAGTACAGAAACACATACCCAAATTCAATTTTATTAATCGGTTTATTAGCCATATTAAAACGTTTTGCAGATAATAAGTTTTAGAGAAAACAATATTCTCGAATACTAAATACATATATAGCCATATTTTCAAAATATTGAATAAATAGTTATAACAAATTAACCATTATAACATCAAGTACAGATCTATAACTCACTACTCGATATGGAACATCTAACATAACAGAAACTTGGGCCCAAACAATATGGCACACACTGCTGACAAGGGTACCTTATTGAGCGCGGAAGATCGAACGACCTCTATCAAGGACACCTAAAAGATGAAGTAAAAAGAAACAAAGACAAAGAATGGTGTAAGAACCCAATGAGGGATAACACTTCAGAACGGCTCCGTGGCCTCACAAAAATTGTTTTGAAAACATTTCAAAACATACCACATGCAGATATAAGTGTACGTAGATATACACACTATATACAAAATAATAATGTTTTTGAAAACAATTTCAAAATCATTCTCAAATAAGGCAGACAACAGAAATCACCCGAATTAATTTAATAGAAAAATTGAATAAGAATATTTTATTTCCAAAATTTCGAAATAGCCAAAATGTTTTTTTCTACAAAACATTTTCTGAAAATCGCGTTTATCTTTCCAAAACATTTTCAAAGAAAAGTACCAAAATTTAACGGGACCAGAGATCAGATGTGTAGAGTCAACCATACTATAATAGCCACTTACGCACTGATTAGCCGCTTAGGCACTATGGTATAGTATAATCACTAAGACGAGAATAAGCCACTCAGGCACAAAGTATAGCCACTTAGGCAAATGCTACAACACTAGTGTATCAAAACTACTGTACCTCGTAGCTGGGTGTCCCAAAACAAAATGGTTTTCCAAAAAAAACATATTGAAATATTTATTGTCAAACATATTCAAATATGTATCATATCGAACAAACAAATCATTCGCCAAAATATCAAAAAACGAATATTTATTCCGAAAATTTTACCCAAGTTCAGACGAATATTTACTACAAACTACCTTTATTTCTAGAAACAAAATCCTCCTTTCAGAAATATAACAATTGCATTAGAAAATACTCTTAAAATCCAAACGGAGTATTCATTTCGAAAATCATAAAAATATCAAGAAACTTAATATTTATTTTCGAAAACAAAATAACTTCCAAAACTGATTTCCATAGCTAAGGTTATCACATAAGTTAGATTTTTAGGATTTCCTATCATTTATTAATCTAGATTACATGTCAAGTTCAGATACATCAAAAATATATAATTTTAAAAGACATAGCCTATGTGTCTGAAGCTATCATTCACTCACTTGGATATCCAAGCTGAATGACCCAGTCACGCACCACTGGTGGCTAGTCCCGATAGCACGAACAGAAAGCTAAAACAAACAAAAACATAACAAACATCAAAATGTGGTACTGGTACCGTGGCATTACCGAAATGTATGAAATGCAAATCTAAAACCCTCGATGTCACTAAAAATCTTATTTCGATCAAAGATCTATCACCCTCGTCTCAAAAATCAAACTATACAAAAAATTACAATTTAGTCCCCAAATTTTGCAAATTTACGCTCTAGACCCTAAACTTCAAAAATTAATAATTAGTCCCAAACTTTTAGAATTAATAAATAAATCCTCCAAATAACTCAATTTATAAATAAACCCTCCAATTTATCAAAATTGTAAATCTAACCTCAACTTTCTCTAAATTACAAATCTAGAATCAATTTTTACAAAATTACAAATCTGACCCACTATGCAAAATATCCAGTCCAGTCCCCCAAATTATTCAGAATAAATGGACAAATACACCTTAGTCCCTGCGACAGAAAAATTATATTAAAAAATGTCCTAAATCTCGAACCGAGCAGAACCCGATGTTCGCAATCGTTTCAACTAACTCAAATCAGTCCCACAAACTCAAATCTAGCATCGGTTTCATCAAAAATATCACAAATCACTCAAAAAGTAACTGTTTCGGACCAAAATCCATTTCAAACAAAAATCGTCAAATCATCATTTTTCAAGCTACATTAATGTTCTCTTGTCCTCAATCCATCCTAATCTAATAAGAACCGAGCCAAATCCATCTGGAAAATCCCTCAAAATTACAGTTAAGCTCAAACCCGAAACCCATTTCAAAAAAAAAAACAACCCGTCGGCAAAAATAACAAAAAGAGAAAGAAGAACTAAGTTAAATGCAACCCTTTACCTTGATTTGAAGAAATGGAACGAAGAGAAACAAATTTGTGGCAAGGATTTGGAAGGAATCAGCTTTTTGGGGGTTGTTGAATAGTGAATGACGACGAGGAATGAGGAAGAAAAGAGAGAGAGAGAGAGTTGTCGGGTTCATTTTTTTGAAGAAAGAAAGGAAGTAAAACAACTGGATTCAACCGCGAATGACGGCGTGAAAGAGGTCAAACGACCTGCAGTTTATTTAAAAAACTCAGACGACCTGTAGTTCACTCCTATTTCTTCCAATTTTTATTCTTTCAATTTCCACTTAAATAAACAACTTCAAATCACTTCCAAAATTTCATTAATAACCCAATTAACATTTAAAACTCAAAATTAACTCTTCAAACATTAAAAAATAAATTTTGAAATTTAACGAAAAATTATCAGAATAATTAATCAAAATTAAACAAAATGTTACATTACTAAGACAAATTGCTAAAATAATAATTTTAATTAATAAAAATCAACAAATTTAATCATATAAAAATTGTAAAACAACTAAAATACATTTCTTTGACTACAAAATTAATAAAAAATTATTTAATGAAAATTTTACCAAAAAATTTAACTGGACAAAAATACAAGATATTACAGGACCGCCCCCTGTTCTAGTCCAGAAAGGTAGAAGACGGGGAAAGACGACAACGTTTCTGGGTTTTTCAAAAACCAGGGCAAAACGACTATTTTTTTTAAATGTTGCCAACGAACGACAGGTCGCTCAAAGCGAAATGACATGTCGTTCGCTGAAGAAAAAAATGAATAAACCAGAAGGGCAAAACAAAAACAAACACCACCCCTACTTTCCTCTTCACGACTTCTCCTTCCCGATTTCACACCCTCCTCCACCAAATCGATTTGTTGTCGCCGCCGTTCACCTCTCCCCTCTTCTCGTCGACGTTGTCGCCATTCACCTTAGACGTCATCTATCGTCGTCCGCTGCTGCTCTGCTTCTTTCCTTTTCTTTTGATATTAAGTAAGCTAGGGTTTTTTGAACTTTGATACTGATTTTTTACTTCAATACTTCATCTTCTGTTGTTTTGAACTGATTTTTGTTACTGAATTGACTTGAATTTTTGGTAGTTAAGTGGGACATTCTCATATTCATATCTGAACTTGTTCATTTGTTTGATAGGTTTGTTGGCTTATGGTTCTGCATTCGGCATTCGGCGACATCAGCTTTCAACTTGTTTGAATTTGGAGGAAGTGAGTTTATTTACTTTGTAGGTAAGTTGAGCTCTCTTTTTTTTGTTCTTTCTAATTTTACTTGGATTGTTGAATTAACTTATTGGTAGGTTTTTTGGTTGAATTGCTTGAATTGTTGATTGAATTGGCTTATTTTTGTGAATTAGTTATTAGCTAAATTGTTGAGATATTTTTTTTATTTTGATTGAGACTTAAATAATTATTTATGTTCAAATTGATAGGTGGTTGTGTATAGAATTAAAATGGAGAAATATTTTTCAAAAAAGCCTAGAAATTATGTTGAGTCACATAGTGTTTAGCAACCACCACAAACTTCAGATACAAATATTTATCGAGAGGGAGATATTTGCAACTATTGATAACAAAGCTATTTTGAATCATTTTCAGAATATGGATTCTTGTAGATTCAATTATCTCGTACCACAAAAACGAGTGTAGTTTGATTTGTATTATATTTTTTGTACCCTATATATATCGATATACTTTGTATTGCTACAAATTTAATTCTCTTCAATTCTGGCTCCGCCACCACATCCTGACAATCCTGGATCCGCCGCGGTTGATACTTGTTTTGATACTTTCAAGGTTGTGAAATAAGTAAAAGATGAACGATATATTTTGTAAAAATAATAAGTCATGTTTCTTTTTTCGCATAAATTACTGTAAATACAAAACAGAGCCAACAAAAGAGATTTTCTGAAACACATTTCTTCAATTTACAGGATGTCAATGGTTGAAGAATCAGATTACAAGACAATTGAGGGTAAGAAACCGTCCAATTCGTTATCAGAGGAATTGAGCAACTTGCGAGTTGTATCAGGAAATTGTTGTATTTACAGAGTTTCAAATGCACTAAGTGAGTTGAATAAAAAAGCTTACACTCCTCGATTAGTCTCCATCGGGCCAATTCACTATGGAAAACCAGAGCTAAGAGCAATGGAAGAACACAAAAGAAGGAACTTTCGTGACTTTCTCTTAGTTACTGGCATAAGTTTGGAGGACTGTGAGGGACTTATTAAGAAGAAAGAAACAGGATTACTTGATTGTTTTGCAGAACTTGTTGAACTTGACAGTGCAGATTTTGTTAAAATGGTATTGCTAGATTCCGTCTTCATCATCATGTTCTTATTGAAATACACTGGAAATTTTGAAAATTTGATGACTCTTGATATTGAGGAACGTTTGGTAAGCATAAATGATCGGTTATTCGGAAAACCTTATTTGATGGAGGATGTAAGGTATGATATGATACTGCTGGAGAATCAGCTTCCATTCTTCATTTTAGAAGACATTTATTTTATCTCAAATGCAAAATTCTTGGAGGCGTTACTATGATTAAGCTCGCTTATGGATATGGATACTTGAACAATATTGGAAGAGAGATCAAGAGAGACATTGCGGCCAAAAAATTATCCCCCTCAAATGTAGAACATCTACATTTTTTAGGAATTTGTTTTACAGAACAACAATCAAAATGGAAGCCTGAAAGAAAAAAAGCCGAGGCTTTGCAAGCGCTAAGCGTCAATGAGCTCTATCAGTCCGGA
Organism: Flueggea neowawraea; assembly: GCA_948243855.1. Lineage (NCBI taxonomy): Eukaryota > Viridiplantae > Streptophyta > Magnoliopsida > Malpighiales > Phyllanthaceae > Flueggea > Flueggea neowawraea. Next base: position 6,844 of record CAODLS010583153.1, on the reverse strand, counting down.
GTTAAACTCCGACAAGGATTGAAAGAAAACATCTTTGACATCAGATTCAGAGATGGAATTCTGGAATTCCAAAATTGACGGTAACTGATAAAACAGAAATGTTGTTCAGAAATCTCATGGCGTATGAGCGGTATCACAAAGATGAAAGCGTCTTTGCCGACTACATAATGGTCATGAATCAACTTGTGAACGGTTCAAGTGATGTTGAACTACTCTTGAAGAAGAAGATTATTGAACATACCTCAGGCGGCATTGAACGAACATCAGCTTTGTTCAATAAACTCGGCGCCGAAATCCTGATTTCTGAAGAACATTTTCTATACTCGGATTTGATTGCTTATCTGAATAAGTTCTACATGAGTTCTTGACATAAATGGAAGGCCATTTTGAAGCAAGAGTATTTCAAGACTCCATGGGTTGTATTTTCGGTTGTAGCGGCTGGGCTTATCCTTGTATTAACAATAGTACAAACTGTATGTTCTATTTTCGGTTGTAGCGGCTGGGCTTCTCCTTGTATTATGAACATTTTCTTTCTTTTTTTTTTAAACTTTTTTGAAAGCAAGTTATTATTAATAGTTGAATGCAAACTCCAATTAAAAGACCTGACAATATAGGGCCTGTTTGGGGTTGAAATTAGATTTATGTTTCGGTGAGAAAACAATGTTTTCGAGAAAACATGATTTTAAAGTGTCTGGTAATGTTTAAAAGCCTATGGTTCCATCAACGGTTTACACTTTTTGAATTCCTTCTTGTTAATTGTTGTCTTCAATCAACAAAAACGTTATTCTTTATAATAGTGAACCAACTGTTTATTACATATTCTACACCTGATTGATTTACACCTGATTGATGCACACCCGTTTGATTAATGCAAGAACTCATTGATTTACACATTGATTTTGAACATGACAATGACCCGCTGCATAAGGACGATATGGTTATAATTAATGATAGCAATTATGTTGCCATAGCAGATGATTTCAGAGGTTCTATAGATGAACTATTTGAGAGGGAAGAAACACAAAACAAAAATGTTGACACAACTACCACTAAACAAAATGAAGGTAGGCATGCTAAGAAACAAAAAATTATTGTCGGTAGTAGAAAGGAAAAGAAACTGACAGGAACTGCAGCTATCATGAAAGAAACGCTTGATAGATTGGTAGCCAGTGTTGATAATAACAAGAACTAGTGAGATAATTTCCTAAATCTCACATTGAATATGAGATGAATTCTTAAAGATATTTGTCTTATATCGTTTAGGTGTAGGATGAAAAAAGAGTTTCTCCTTTATGAATAGGTTTTAACTCCAAATTGTTTTGTAACACAAATTCTAAATTAGTTAATTAGAAAGAGTGTAACTTGGATTTGAGTTTGTCAGAGTGAGAGAGTTTTAATAATTTTGTCCGTCTAAAAATTATAATATTATTTTACTGGAAATTGTGAACATATGTTTATTAAGGAACCAAACCATATTAAAAATTTCTTATATTCTCTTCTCTCTTTTTCTCTATTATTTATTTATTTTATGTGGGTATGTTTGAGCCCCAACAAGTGGTATCAAAACGAAAAGCTCGTTTCAAGGAGGAGCATAGAGGAAGTGTAGAAGCAAAGTTGAAGACAAGATGTCGACTACGACATTGAAGTACGAGGTTCCATTGTTTGATGGAAAGAGTAATTTCACACTATGTCAGAATACGATTCAAGACTATTTGGTACAACAGGGTCTTGACATCACATTAGATGATGAAAAACCTAACTGTATGAAAGATAGAGACTAATATACCATTCAGAGGAAAGCTGTCAGCACTATCAGGTTAGCATTTGCTTCCCAAATAAAATTACTATGCCGAAGAAGACATCTCCTAAAGTTTTGTGGAAAAAGTTGGAGAGCACTTATTTGTTGAAGTCATTGACTAATCCATTGTGTCTGAAGATAGATTTGTATATTTTAAGAATGGATAAAGGAGGTAATATTTATGACCACGTTAATAATTTCAATTAATTAGTTTGTCAACTATTGAATCTAGGTAAGAAAATTGAGGAGAGATAGGGTGTCAACCAATCAAAATAATATTAACCTACTCTGGACAATAAAGTGAGTAAAGTGATGAGCAGGGTCGATCCATAGAGACCGATGAAAATTTTTTTAAATGCCAAAATATAAAAATAAAATAAAATTTGTGAAACTGTTAATGAAGTCGAGACTGAAAAGTAACATAAATAAGATTTGCAATGACAAGAATAATAAAATCGCAACAGTAAAAGTGATAGAAAATCAATAATAATAAAGCCTAACTAAGGTACTTTTCCGTTCAATTAAATCGGTTGATCACAGATGTGAAAGATCAATAGAAAGCATTCAAGTAGATAGAGTTATAATTAACGGTAACGCACTTAATTAACAAATCTCTTCTTACCTGTTCGATAGCCTCGGAACGCCCTGTAGACTATTTTTCTAACCACTAAATAACCCTCGGGGCCCCCTAACAAGGTTTAATCTATTGCAGCAGTAAGCACTAAAGAGACCCCTATCATAACCAGTGAAATTGGAAACTTCGTGATTCATTTAAACTAGATTATTTAATTCCATAACAACGAACAATGTTCAATACATAAATTCACGTTATTCATCACCTATTTTAGGACTAATGTGACGCACTATCAATCTTAAATAATAGTATATTGTCTCCATCAATCAACCAACGAGTCCTTGTCAATCAATCAATCAAAATAACAACAAAGGAACTCAAGCACAGAAACTGAAAAAAATACTTGAAATACTTTATAACAATAAAAACAAAAATTTCACAATGTCAATGGATTGAACTTCGAAAGTACCTTAACTAGAAAGATGCTTAGTTATACATGACAACGGAAGAAAGCCACAAAAATTGATAGAAGCTAATGTTCGGCGTTTAGAATGTAGAAAAGACGCCAAAAAGGAGAAAAATCAATTTATATATGAGTTCTAGTTAGAAAAACCTAAGTCTCCTTAAAAATAGCTAATAAGATAATAATAATAATAATAATAATAATAATAATAATAATAATAATAATAATAATAATAATAATAATCCTAAAATATTGTTTTAGCAGTAAAATTGAGTTGACAGGCTTCAAGCATGTTCATGAGGCTCTAAAAATGTGGCCCAACAGTCCAGCACGTGGCCCGATGAAGAAAATTCAACCTAGTCAAAAAATCCCTATTATGACATAGTCACTCTAAAGTGCAGTCAACACCTGAAATGCACAGAAACAGTTACAATCCTTCATGTTTTACCAATATTCTTCCTAAAACACTAAAGAAGCACAAAAACATAAAAAGAACGAATAATAACAATTTATAACGTAAAATAAACATAAAATATGCCTAAAATGCAACCTATCAATAAGGAAGAGTAGTCATTGTTTCTGTGAGTGTCACTACCTAAATTGTTCAAGTTGTTGGTGTAAACAATGTTAGTAGGGAAAAACACTTTGCAATTGAATGATGTGATGACAATGATAGGATGCTGAGAGAAGATGGTGGTGGTCCTAAATTACTCATAGTTGCAGAGGATGGCGAAAGATGGATGAATCGGAAGAAGGGTGATCGTAGTGAAAGATCGAGATCTCAACCGAGAGATATGAGTACTGTTAAGTATTTTTATTGTAAAGAAACCAGTTACAAGCAATCTCATTGCCCACAATTTAAACAAGACTTGAAAAGTCTACAAGGGATGATGAAAGGTAAGCAGAAAGTTGGTGATTCTTCAATTAATATGGTTGGAGATTAAAGTGATGTACTATTGACTACTGCTAACAATCTTGTTGAAGATCATTCCAGTTGAGTGTTAGATTCTACTACTGACATTCATATTTATAAAGATCGAGCTTGTTTTAACACTTTGTAGAAAGAAGGAGATTTTGACTATATCCATGGTAGGAGCAATTCAAAGTTGAAGATTAAAAGCATTGGAAGAGTTCGCCTAAAACTCCATAATAGTGTTGCCAAGACACTTGCTGATGTGAAGTTTGTGCCTAATGCTAGAACTAATATAATTTATTTGGATGAATTGACATCTCATAGATACAAGTATGTTGGTGACAAAGAGTTATGCAAAGTGTTTAGAGATGACAACTTGATATTGCAAGGAAACAAGAAAGGGAAAAATATTTACTATTTGAATAGGTGTTCCCTTAATAATGGAAATAGAATGGTGAAGAAGACACATTGCAAAAAGAGTTCAGTTTTCTAAAACTGTTGAGATATGTAGAGATTTGAGTAGGGGAAAGATTTGTTAGGATAATTCCCCAAATCCTACATTAATTAGGAGAAGAATTCTTAAAGATATTTCTTCCACATCGCTTAGGTATAGGATGGGAAAGTGTTCTCTCCCCTATAAATAGGTCTTGAACCCAAATTATTTTGTATTACAAATTTTAAATTAATTAACTAGAAAAAGTGTAACTTGGGTTTGAGTTTGTAACAGTAAGAGGGTTTTAATAATTTTGTCCATCTAAATTTTAAATTGATGGAACACATGTTCATTCTTGCATTCCCGTTGAAGAACAAATACCATATATTAGTAAGAAAAGGAATGCCTACTCAAAATGTGATGGCAGTGTGTAATTTTGATATGTTATTCGCATTTGTACTAGCAGGATGGGAAGGTGCAACACATGATGCTCGTATTATTACTGCTGCAATTTTGAACTTGAAGCTCAAATTTCCTCATCCACCACCAAGTTATGTACTTATAATGACTTGTACAGTATAATTTTAGAATTTTGTTTAGAATTATTATGTTTAATACTTTTTAAAATTACATTAGGTAAATATTATTTGGTAGATATTGGATATGCTTATATGACGTGATTTCTTAATCCATATAAGAAAACATGGTATGATTTGCCAGAATTTCAACGTGGTGAAGCACCACAATACCAAACAGACCCTTACAATATGATCATGACCAGCATTTTTGAAGAAATTACACAAATTGATAAATAGCTTTTACCAAACCATAGTATTTTAACAAAACACTTATCCTGTAATTTGAAAACACAATTTTATAACCATTGTTTACCAATCCTCATTTGCTTACTACACCTTTTCTCACCACAATACCAAACAGACCCTTACAATATGATCATCACCAGCATTTTTGACGAAATTACTATGATCAAAATTAACAACAGTGCAACTGGGAGATGACTGCATTCCTTTTCATACTTTGATTTATCAACAACTGTCTGCATGACTCAGAAAAATATTTCTCCTATACGAATAAACCAACAGCATTTATTTTGCCTTTTCCTTGAAATCTATTTCTACTTAAACATATTATCACAGGCCTGGTTTCTTCCTACTTTTGGTTAGTTTTACGTTATCATTGCCAACTTATGATTCCGTGGTTACATATGGATGCACAAAGATGACAAAAATGGATGTCCAAATCCAACAAGCACAAACATTTCTAGGGCCAAATAAGCACCAACATAATCTAGCAAAAGAATGCAGCCAATATACTAGATGACTTAAATAAGCCAGAATTATGACCAAACTTCCATGGAGGAGTACTAATGAACTTAACACAACAAAAGCCTGCAAGGGACCAACTTTTCGTTTTGGCATGAAAACTTAATCATTTCATCACTATGTAATATCCATATACAACACACTTTCCAAACCTTGAAAAACATTAACAACCCAATTCCAAGGCCATGAACCTATTCTAGAACATTTAGTAATATAATCTGCAACTATATTGTTGGACCTGCTGCCTCAGATTTAGAATATGATGATCACATCTAACACCTTCAAACTCATTGATGTTAGCATCGGCCTCACCAAGTGACTCATCAGTCACAACCTTTAAATCTGACTCAATGACAATCTGGTTTGACCATAATCACTAGCACATTATTCAACATAACCAGCATATCATGATTTTAGAAGAAGAAATCTTTTGTATCTTTACAATTTACAAATACTCGATCTCATTTCAATTATCTCCTACCTATTACCTACACAATCTACACAGCATGATCATGCACAAATTGAATTAAAAAACAATCCCAGATTCACTCCTATTGAATTCTCTACTCCTCACATTAAGTCATCTCAAACACGCAAATTCATTTCTATCAGAACTGGCTAACCAGAATTCATTATATAAATAATGAAGTTTCAACAAAAAAAAATCCGATATAACAACCCAAATCTCTAATGTTCAATCAAGAAAAAAAAGGACATTTGTTATTCATATGAAACAGAACCTACTTCTTAGCCGGCTTCTTCTTGGTAATCAGAGGCTGCTGCGGTTTGTGGTGCTTCTCGGTTTCACTGGGGTCCAGCCAACGGAGAGGATGGCGGTTGAACCAGGGCCAATTAGGTACCGTAACCAATGTGGTGAGAACCACTCCACCGGCGTAAATCAGAATCATGGTTTGAAACAAGCCCATTACATAACCAATAGTGAAGGCCACAACGGCTGATGCAAGCAGCAGTATTTGCATTAGCTGTTCCGCTAGCTTCTGCCCTTGCCAATCCATCTGAAAACAATCAAAACCCGAAGCCAATTCACAATCCATATTACGATGAAACATTAATGTAGGGATCTGGACTAGCATGAATAAGATGGAGCCGGTTCCACGGTATGCGATTGTGGCTCACAGCATTTTTAACGAATTCAATAACCCAGTAAGAAATTTCACTACAAAATTCAACAACTCACGACAAAAACCACAGAAAGATTAAAAACCCAATAGATTCATAAAATCCACAATAAATAACCAGAAAACTCAAAAACCCAAGAAATTGAGAGAACTCACAGCAAAAATCTCACAAATTTCGGGT
>CAODLS010583011.1:0-14750 GCA_948243855.1 Flueggea neowawraea | reverse complement strand
GTAGATGTTGAGCAAAGGACATTGACTTGAATGGTACTGGAGACAGTGTGCATCAGACTTTGCTCTAAACGCGCAGAAATGGGACAAGGCACGTAGAAGGAGTTCTATGCACACAGAGCCTAGACAACACACATAGTAGAGTTCAACTTGATGAGGATAAACTGTGAAATGGCATAGGGACGTTAGTTGGTAGCTCAAAGCACGTAGATGAGTAAAAGCATGATCTTTGAAGACTGCAGATCTACACACGCAGTAGGGGGATTGCACACGTAGACGAGCTTCAGATGAGAACAAAGGCAATACGCTCCTCAGAAATTCAAATTTGAATATTCTCTGACACAATGTCGTGGAAATCAAAGGTGTTATCTCAAAGATCCAACAACGCACATTGATCATTTTGATCTAAGCATGTAGAAATCAAGATCAACGCACGTAGAGCTCAGGGCACGTAAATACTGATTCACACAAGGCCGAGAGGACTACAGTTCTGACAAAGCACGTAGACCTGCGAGCAATGCACGTAGAACTTAGTTTGTTCAATTTACTATGCACATAGATGGTAACTATGCATGTAGAAGACCGTGATGTCATTTAAATTAGAATTTTCCATTCTCTCATAATAGTTAACTTGAGGCTTCCAACAACTATTTTCTACCAAGTGGCTATAAATAGACGGTCTAGATCAGAAAAGACATAGGAGAGACCTTTGCTAAGTTTGTTATTCATTTTCTCTCTCATCTCTATATTTCTACCCATTTGAGCTATTCACTTCCAATCATAGTTTGGGTTTGGTTAAGCTTGATACTGTAATATCAAGGGTTGAATTTGTAACAAGCAAGACATTTTTTTGAGGGTAGATATGTTTCCTTGTTAAGCTTTTGAAAAATAAGAGTGGTTGTTAGTGAGCTTTAGAAACCTAGTGTTTAGGTTTCCCTTGTTTTGTTTACTTGAAAAAACAAAAGAGGTAAACAGTTTCCTAGTTAAGTCTGTAAAAACTAAAGATGTAACGGTTTGCTTGTTAATCCCGCAAAAACAATTGGTATAAACGGTTTCCTATTTGAGCCCACAAAAACTAGAGGTTTTATTGGTTTCCTTCCACTCTCAAGTGATGAGATAATGGATTGAAATTCTTGAGAGGATTCTTAATAAGTGGATGTAGTTCAAGGAGAACCAAACTACTATAAATCAGACTCTTCCCTTACTCTCATTACTCTATTTTATATTTACATTATATATTTTGTGTGAATTGGTTGTTTTATTGCTTTCGCATTCAACTTTGATTTTGGTTGTAAAGAACTTTGTTATTTTTCTTTAACTTGTAAAAGATGTTCAACAAAGTTTTTAAATCTCTAAAACTCTAATTCATCCTCATCCCCCCTCTTAGAGTGTCATTGCCAACCCCCTTTGGGACCAACAATTGGTATTAAAGCTTGTGTTCTTGATCATTTTTTTTTGGCTTAACATCCAAAGACTTAAAGATTAAAAAATGGCATTCTTAGATAGCATGCATAAATATGAAGGATTGGCTATTAACCATGCTTCTTTCTTTAAAGGTACTAATTATACTTATTGGAAAACAAGGATGATGGTATTCCTCAAATCCAAAAGCATGGACATATGAAAAGTTATTGAGGATGGTCCATTTGTTCCAACAAAAATGATAGATGGAAGAAAAATGGAGAAAACAAGCGAAGAATGGAGTGAAAAATGATTAAAGGCTCATCTCTTACAATCATAAGGCCATGCATATACTTTATTGTTCATTGAGGAAGTCTCAATTCAACAAAATCCAGCAATGTGAGACAGTTCAGGAGATTTGAAAAACTTTGGAGATTGCTTATAAGGGACAAGTCAAGTCAAGGAAAACAAAATCTCTCTCCTAGTGCACAAATGTGAGTTATACAAGATGGTGGAAGAAGAAACTATTCAAGAGATGTTTGATCGCTTTAATGACATAATCAATGGTCTCAAAGCTCTTAAAAAATCCTACTCTCATTCCAAGCTTGTGAGGAAGGTTTTGAGGTCCTTACCAAAGTCTTGGGCTCTCATAAAAATGCTATACAAGAAACAAAAGACTTGTCATCACTTCTATTGGAGGAATTGCTTAGATCCCTACTTACACATATAATAAGTATGGAAGAGGAATAAGATGAAGGCAAAAAGAAGAAGAAAAAGGATATTGGCATTGCACCTAAGGCATCCTTAAAATACATTGGAAGCTCAATTGAAGATAAGGATGATGGGGAAGATTATGAAAATGTCAAATACCTCGCCAAGAAGTTCCAAAAATTCCTCAGCAAAGAAAGAGATGCAAATGAGGCAAGCAAAAAGAAGAACAAACTCATTTGCTATGAGTGTCATGAACTGGGACATGTCAAACTGGATTGTCCATATTTGAAGAAGTATAGTAAAATGAGGAAAAGAAGAATTCTTGATTGTATTACAAGCTCAAGTAATAATAATGATGCAAACAATGAAGTTGAAGGCTTGTACTTAACAACAATCAAGGTCAAGGAGAAAAATGCAAATGTGGTACCCTTTCCTTCAACTCAAATTTTGCTTTATTTTGATTTTTTGTATATATGCATTTTGATTATTTGAATGCGTTGATTTAATTTCATACCTTCATACTATTTTATACTTGATTGTTGATTGATTGATGATTTTCTTGCATACTTGATTTGATTGCATAATATGTATTTTCAAGTAATAATCATTTCAATTGGTATCCATTTCATGAGGTTGATTGCATATATTAAGTTTTTCAAATTCATAGGGGGGGATATTTATTTAAAAATTGTTGTGCATGTTTTGAAACAAAAAAAAATGGGAGTTTTACTTCCAAAATGATTTATTTGAAAAATATATTTTACTTAGGGGGAACTAAGTATGTTAAATAATTTTTATCATATTTTGTTTTAAAAAAAGGGAGAATATTGATTTTGCATATCTTTTTTATGATTACATCAAAAAGGGAGAGAAGTGTGAATGAAATTTTTTAAATGTTTTTTTTACAATTGGTAGTGTTTTTAACAATTGGTATATTTATTTGTCTTGAGCAATATAATTATTATTTTGTTGAACTAACCAAGTGACAAGGAGTGAAATCCTTGATCAAAATTTTTTATCATTGTTGATTAGATATTTAAATTCATGTATCTTTTGTCATCATAAAAAAGGAAGAGATTGTTGACTTCGATTTTGATAATGATGTGTACATAACATCCATGAAAAGGGTGCAAAGGCGTAGAGAATGTGATTTCGGCCACAAAGCACGTAGAGAAGTTGATTTGAGCTATAACACACGAATAGGGTAATGCAACGCACGTTGATAAAGGAGAAAGCTAGATCCTATGCACGTAGATGTTGAGCAAAGCATGTAAACTTGAATGGCACTGGAGATAGTGAGCATCAGACTTTGCTCTAAGCGCACAAAGATGGGACAAGGCACGTAGAAGGAGTTCTATGCATGCAGAGCCTAGACAACGCATGTGGTCAAGAGTTCAACTTGATGAAAGAGAAACTGTGAAATGGCAGATGGACGCTGGGTGGCAGCTCAAAGTACGTAGATGAGTAAAAGCATGATCTTTAAGAAAGGCAGATCTATGCACGTAGCAGAGGGATTACGCATGTAGACGAGCTTCATATGAGGACAAAGGAAAAATGTTCTTTTAGAATTCAAATTTGAATATTCTCAGACATACTGACGTGCAAATCAAATGTGTTGTCTTGAAGATCCGACAATGCACGTTGATCATTTTGATCTAAGTACGAAGAAATCAATATCAACACACGTAGAACTTAAGCTAAGCACGTAAATGCTGATTCATACAAGGCTGAAAGGACCAGAGTTCTGACCAAACACGTAGACCTGCAAGCAACATATGTAGAACTCAGTTTGTTCTATTTACTACGCACGTAGATGGTGGTTACGCACGTAGAGACTGCGATGTCTTTTAAATTAGAATTTTCTATTCTCTCACAACGGCTACCTTAAGGCTTCCAATGCCTATTTTCTACCAAGTGGTTATAAATAGACATCCCAAATCATAAGAGAAATAAGAGAGATATTTGCTAAGTTCACTATTTATTTTCTCTCTCATCTCTACATTTCTACCCATTTGATCTATTCACTTGAAATCATAGTTTGGGTTTGTTTGAGCTTGATTCTGTAATAACAAAGGTTGAATTTGTAACAAGCAAGACATTTGCTTAAGGGTATATATATTTTCTTGTTAAACATTTGAAAAACAATAGTGATTATTAGTGAGTCTTAGAAAACTAGTGTTTAGGTTTTCCTTATTTTGTTTCCTTGGATAAACAAGAGAGGTAAATAGTTTCCTAGTTGAGCCTGCAAAAACTAGCGGCGTAATGGTTTGCTTGTCGATCCTGCAACAACAAGTGGTTATAATAGTTTGCTTGTTGATCTCGGAAAGACAAGTGGTTGTAACAGTTTGCTTGTTGATCACACAAAAACACAAGTGGTGTAAACAATTTCCTAGTTGAGCCCGCAAAAACTAGAGATTTAAACGATTTCTCTCCACCCGTAAGTGATGAGATAGTAGATTGAAATTATTGAGAGAATTCTCAAAGAGTTGACATAGGTTAAACATGATTGAACCACTATAAATCAGACTATTCCCTTACTCTCTTTACTTTGTTTTATATTTACATTATATCTTGTGTGTGAATTAATTGTTTTATTGCTTCCACATTTAATTTTGATTTTGGTTGTTAAAAACTTTGTTATTTGTCTTTAACTCACAAAATATTTTCAACAAAGTTTTAAAATTTTTAAAACTCTAATTCACTCCCCATTTTGGAGTGTCATTGCCAACCCCCTTTGAGACCAACATAGTTCGTAAAAAAAGACACATGATTATGTTTAGTTGAAAAAATAATTTTTTATTTCTATTTTCTGTTTTCTATTTTATTTCTATTTTTTGAAATAAAATAGAAAACAATGAAAAATTCTTGTTTTTTATGAATAAATTTTTCATCTTTTTTTTTATATTTTTCTAAGAAATAATAAAAAATTTTCTTAATTAAACAACTCCAATTTTTTCAACAAAGCCTATTGTGGTGCATCAATAGTGGCGAAACAGTACTCTAGCGAATTAAGTTTGGACCATCAGTGGCGCAAATTGTCGCCACTAAGGTCAAGTTTCTTTTAGTGATTTCTAATTGCAAGCACATATATTTCATACTTGTTTTATTAAGATAAAATTGTCCTCCACACTATACTTTTTATCCAACACCCAAATATGAAATATATTGGCATTTTAGTAATTAAAGAGAGAAAAAGTATAAAAATCATCTATTATTTCAAACGCTAAACTTATTTACAAATAAAAAATTTACATACCAAACATATCGCTTCATTTTTAATTATAAATTCTTATGAAATTTATTGATTCCATTTAAATGAAATGAAATATAAATTAATTTGATATCAAGCACTGTGTTAGTGGAAATCACGGATTAGATAGTTTTAGAACACTCCAAATTTTGATTTTTTTTATAAATCATTTTATTTACTCATATTAAGTATCGAACTATGAATACTTAGTGCTATAGATGACCACAATATCATTGGGTTACAACTCAATAGGATCCAAATTGAGGTTTTATAATGGTTTAACCTATTAATTATACCATACTTTAACAAATAATAACCATATCTTACACACCTAATCCAAACCCACTGTTAGATGTCCTAATGAAAGTTCCCCTACAATAATAGTAATTGAAATTTGTATTTTTGAAAAACACATATATAGGTACTGGTAAGTGTTCATTATTTACTATTTCTCTCGGTTATCTCATTATTCTTTTGTATCATTAAGACTGCGAAAAACAATATACTCATTATTCACAGTCAAAGATTGAAAAAAAAATTCAGCAAGAAAAATTTTCTCACTAAAATTTTCTTTTCTTGCTAATCGGAAATTTTAGAGAAAAACTTGGTGCAATATTAATAGCTTGAAAAGGTCAAGACAAAGTTTAGTTAAGGGGGCTACGACCCGAATTCTCATTAGTTAAAGCATGGGGAATTTTAGGGTTTATTAGAAATCAACTATAAATTATATATCCTTGCTTGACTTTATGGATATGGGTCTAGATGAATTTTATAAGTTTCGGTGCCCTACCTTTTTCTGATTAGCATATACTTAATATTTTTTTAACTACAAGAGTTAATATGTTTTATTGATCCCCTTTTTTTATTCAAATGCGTATATAATTATTCGGTTTTCTATTCAAATGCATCTATTGGGTCTTTAACGTATCATCATTACTTCATCAAATGATACGAGTCTTGATTATTGATTCTTCAATAATGCTCATCATTAATGTTGTTTCAATGCTTTAAGCTGGCAAGCAATGACATATCTTTAACCACTAACCTAAGACACATTATGCATATACAGATAGCATATATTCATGGAACATCATATCCTGGCCAGATTGGAAGTGGAAGTGATATTTAAACATTAATCAAACAGGTCTCTGTCCATTGCATTTGGCATTTTCGAAGCACAACTTTATAATTTGGCTTGGGCCACAGTTGATGTTGAAGCAATTGTCGTATATTGGCCAATTAATGAGTAAATCAGGTTTGATATGCATTATGATTTCTAACATATAAACTTGATTGGTGAATGCTCGAAATCAAGATTAGAGAAGCAGATTGAAATTTATTATGCAAACAAATTATATGTTAGAAATTCTATGATATCAAAAGAAATGTGAATAAAAAAAAACTTGTGTACAATATTTTAGTGGCTGAGACTTTTACAATATTTGTTTATTATTGATAAAAAAATTTATGGACAAAAGACTATTTAAGAGTAGTTCATATTATATATATATATATATATATAACATGAATTTCTATATTATATTCTTATAACCAAAAAAAACTTGTGTACAAGAGGCTGTAAGATATTTTTGGGGTGTTTATATTAAAACATTACTTCACGAAAAGTAACTTTGTCTTAGTGGACCAAAAGAATGGTGCTCCAATTCCAATGTCACACCCATTTCGATGTTAAACTCGTATTAGGCTGCTCACATCGAGCTAGGATCCCATATTGGGGTCCTAGTCGCTGACATGGGGACGCGTTACTGCGTCCCCATGTCGTAGTTCATCCTCCTGCGGGAGGACGGACTACATGTGTCAGGCGCGATACCACACGCACATGCTTTTTTTAAACAAAATCTGACCGTTGGATCGTTTTGATCCAACGATCAGATTTACTCCAACAGAATTAAAATAAAATTGTGTTTAGTGGAAAGCTGAGTAGCCGTTTTGCGGGACTCTTAAAGTAACCCCTGAGTTACAGATGAAAAAATTGAGGGGTTAAGAACTGGAGACTTTAATAAAATAACAATAAAAATGCTGAACAGATGTCCCGGATGACTTCAGGAGCCGTGGGTTACGAGTAGCCTTACGTCTTGAATTGAGGGAGTTGCCTTCAACTTGGTTCTGACTGACCAAATTAGGCTGCCCACAACGAGGCTAGGAACAGGGCTACCGTTCCTAGCCCCGCAAACCGGGACGTGTTACCGCGTCCCGGTCCGGTAGCCTATCCTCCTGCGGGAGGACGGGCTACATACATTGGCCTTTTTTTAAATATTTTTCAGATTTATTCTAACGGTAATATTACCGTTAGAGTACCGTTGGGGGCAAAAAAATTACCATTTTGGTCCCTAACGACTAGTTTTACCCATTTTTCTATAAATACCCCTAAACATATTTTTTTCTATCATTTCTTCACTTCAAACACACATTTCTCTCCCTCAAACTCTCTCAACTCTTAAGATTTCTCTCCATACTCTCAAATTACTCTTACTCCAATTTTTTTTCCAAAATTATGGATTCCAACAATAAAAATATCCAATCATCTTCTCAAAATAACCCATCAACTTTTGCCAACTATCGATATTCTCAAAATAATCCATCAATTTTTTCCTCTTTCACAAACTATCAATTCAATCACACCGCTTCATTTTCCCATTTCCATATCAACTCGCACTTTCCAATTTTGGTAATTTCCAAAATTTTACATCCAATCCTTTTTTCACAAAATAATCCTTACATCCCCGTGTTAGATAGGTGCTCAACGACGGGTTCTCAAGGGGATTCTCTTACTCCTGAAATGAACCCTCGAGTCCACTATTGGTCTAAGCAATCTCGGTCCCGACGTCGGTGCCAAGTATAAAAAGTGGATCCCTCCACACGTCGTCAAGTTAGCTAAGTATTGGATCGCTATTTTCGAAGACCCCATAATATCTAACGACCAAAACACCAACTCTTTTTGGAAGCGGGTGGCTGCACGCTTCAACCACGGGATAGAGGCAATCGAGCAACGTTATGGGAAGGCCGTTAAAAATAGGTGGCACACACTCAACAAAATTGTCACCTTATTTAACGGTATCTACAACAACGTTGCTTCAACTTATCATAGCGATTGGAGCGACGACATGATTATGGAGCGAGCACGCGTTGTCTACTTAGTTGAGGCGATAACTCATTTCCTCCACGATGACATTTGGAAAATTTTACGTGATCATCCGAAATGGAGGGAAGCATTGCCCATGGACCCCGAGGCTGGTGAAAAAAGAACCAAGGTGAACGCCCAATGCGTCTACACTAGCTCTGGCTCCTTCGATCTCAACGCCTCCAATCCTAGCGTCGAAGGAGAGCCAACCCAAGAGTCTCACCCAATGGGCGGAGATAAGGTCAAAGGGGAAGAGCCAATAACCAAGCAAAAGGCGAAACGCAATGTGCATTGGAAAGGAAAGTTGACATCAAGCGACGTATCCGAAGTTGCGTCCATTTTGGACGACATGTTGTTCAAGAAAGAATTAAATTGCAAAGCTTTCGAAATGGCGGAAGCTAATAGAAAGAAAGAAAAAGAACAACGACTCGAGATCGAACGAAAAAAATGGAGTATCTCAAAGATCAACAGCTTAAGGAAGACATAACGATGCTTGAGAAAGATACATCGAACATGATTTCCGCCGCACGGCGTTTGCATGAATACGCTTGTAAAAAAATTTGTGAAAAATATAAGTTGTAGTATTTTTAATTTAATGTAATATTTAATATTTATTTGTAATATTTTTATTTTAATGTAATTTTTTTATTTTAATTTAATTTTTAAATTTTATCTATTTTTTTATTTTAATGTAATATTTTTATTTTAACGAATTGTTTTTATTTGAATGAAATATTTTTATTTTAATGAATTTGGGTTAGAAAGTATTAAATGAAGTAATAGATAAAAATTTGGGGATTAAAATAAAATTGTGTTTAGTAGAAAGCTGAATAGGCGTCCCACAAGACTCTTAAAGTAGCCCCTGAGTTACGGATGAAAAAGTTGAGGGGCTAGAAACTGAAGACTTTAATAAAATAACAATAAAAATACTGAACAAACGTCCCGTAAAACAACTTCAGGAACCCTAAATTACAAGTAGCCTTATACAATACTTGCTCCTGACACGATTAACATACACCATTACACAGTTAATCCCTTAGCTTGTCAATTCTGTTAGTTCCCTTTTTCCTAGGTCTGTCTAGGATATTTTTCATAGTTTTTTTTTTTTGATAAATTTGGATACTTAACGTTTTGTATGAGTATTTTATTTATGGTTTTTTAAAGAACATATTTTTAGTGTTATAGACGAATAAAAATACAAAAGTAAAGACTTGTAAAAAAAACTTGTCAATTTTGCTATACTATTGTATTTTTGTATGACATCTCACATTAGAAAATATCTCAATGTAAAATGCCCTAGCTAATTCATTGTTCTAAAATCATAGTACAATTTTAGTTAGTGTTGTTGCCTCCAACCCTTAACACAATCAAGAATGGTGGAGTAGAACAACACGTGATCAAAAGTACCTTAAATCCTATAAGAACAAGGAAAAAATGTGGTTAGTTAGTCCTCGAGTGACTTTTCGATGCTCAAGTCAGCATGAAATTCGACAGAGTTTTGGGTGTACTTTTTTAATAGAGAGAATGTATCGCTAAAGTATAATGGAGTATTCTATTATAGATGAAATGTGAGGGTATAAATGTAGTTCTTACAAACGTTTACATAATCTTCTAGTGTTGACTCGTATTTTTCTTAAAATATTTTTTAGAAATTTCTTATAAAATATAACTCTCTTTATGAGTTTCTAAATCCGTTTATCAAGTTGGGTTTAGTGGGTCTGAACCATGTTACACTAGTTAATATTTTGAAATAAAAGTTATTTTTTCGTCAAACTCAAACTAATCCATTCTTCTCAAAAAATTTAAATCAGACCACAGTGGATGAAATAGGGACAATGTATTTTTTTTTCATTGGCATTTCTAGTCTTTTTGGCATCAATTCTAACTCTTATAGGGGAAGGAGGCTGGCCAACAGATTGCTTATTAGGAGTTTTAAACTTATGAAAAGATTATGTTCATCAAACCGTCCCATATATTCTTTTTCACAATAATAAATAAAGACGATTGATTATATACGATGATTGTGATGTTGGTATTCGATTTAGCTTGAGATTAAGACCGCTAAAGCCACGCTTCTAATGTGACGGTCCAATTAGAGAAGAATCTCCATTGAGGTACAGTCACACATAATGATGGCGTATGGCCCTACTGAAAGCTAAGCACCGCCGCGCTTACTTCCATGCATTAAGGTTGGTCGAGTCTTACATTTATGGTCAGAAAATAAAAACATATGCATAATTGCGCGTATAT
Organism: Flueggea neowawraea; assembly: GCA_948243855.1. Lineage (NCBI taxonomy): Eukaryota > Viridiplantae > Streptophyta > Magnoliopsida > Malpighiales > Phyllanthaceae > Flueggea > Flueggea neowawraea. Next base: position 3,999 of record CAODLS010583011.1, on the reverse strand, counting down.
ATAAAATATTTGGTATGTTCAAGGTATATGGCAAACCCACCACCCCCACTAAATGTGGCCCTTCTCACCTTCCACCGAAGATACCTTGTATGGTTGATATAGGTTTTGCATGAAATGAAATATATATGTCCGTTTACTTGAACAACCAAATAACTTTTATGTCTTTTAGTTGTTGGTAGATGCGCATGCCAACAGTGGAGTTGTTGAATTTTTCATTTTTCATTATGTTATAGTTGATTGAGAACACATTTTGTTATATTTGATTAACTAGATGAAGTTGGTGTTAAGAAGGCAAATCACATTATTAAGTCCTTCAACTTGCATAAAAAAGCTCGTTAAGCCCCTCAACTTCAGTTATGATGCATTTGTAAGCCCTTTTCAAATGGTCAACGTGTGTATGTCAAGCGTCATTTAGGGTGAGTGGAGATATAAATTCAATGATATGACATGTTGATTGAGTGAAAAAATCAAACCAACTAAAAACTTTTGTTTATACAAAAACCAAACTGGTCAAATTAAATTTACGTTCACATAAAAACTAACTCAATACTCGCATTATGTTGCTTTACCCTCTTTGTTTCAAAAATATATATCACTCCCATCGTCACTCTCATGAACAAAGACACCAATAAATTTGAACATGTCAAAATCTGGTCAAAAAGTTTGATAAAAAAAAAAAACTACCCTTTTGTCAATCTTATCGCTCCTGCCCTCAGTCTAGTTGAAAATTTTGATCAAAATATAGAAAATTCAAAGAAACCATCCATTTCAAAAGAAAATCAAAAAAATGGAACCCAGAGAGAGAGAGAAAAAAAGCGTTAATAAAGGGATTAGGAATAAAGTAGAATCAACAACATGGGACCATCCAGTAATCACAACCCATCGGCTCAGATATTCCAACGGTATGCCTAGTAGGGAAGACACCCCTGCGTAAGGTAAGTGCTTTAAAAGACCATACCTTTGGTTTGCCCATCACAAACGAGCAACCACACTGCAAGCTAATGGTGCACCATAGATAGACTGTCAAACCAACCAAATAATATTAACTTGTTCAGAAACAATATTAGAGTAAAGCGGTGAACATGATAGAACCACAGAGATCAGTGTAAAATTGTTTACTTGCCAAAAACAAAAAAAAAAAGTTTTGGAATTTTTGTGAGTAAGGCCGAGAATGAAAACTAGCAGAAATTAAAATTCGCAATAAGGAAGACAATAAATTGCAGCAATAAAAATGATGGGAATTCAATAATATTAAAAACATAGCCAATGTATTTCTTTGTTCAATCCAATCGGTTGATCATAGACACTAAGAATCAATATCAAACATTCGAATAGACAAAGTTATAGTTAACGGTGACACACTCAAGTAACCAATATCTTCTTACTTAATCGATAGCCCTAGAACGCCCTGCAGACTATTTCTCTTACAAACTAAACAACCCCTAGAACACTCTGACAATGTTTAATCTAATGATAGCAATAAGAATTAAAGAGACTCATATCCTAACCAGTGAAGTCAGAAACACCGTAAATCATTTAAACCAGATCATCAAATTCCATAATATTGAAAGTTGTCTAACCACAATCATTCAAGTTATTCACTACCTAGATTAAGATTAACGAGAACTGCTCAGTTAACCTTAAATAACAATTAATCACACAACCAACAGAATCATGCAAAACAACACAAACAATAATAAAAGAACTACAAGCACAGAAATTAAATAAATATTCGAATTACTTAATGACAATAAAAACAATAGTCTCACAACTTTAACAAATTAAACTTTAAAAATACATCAACTAGTGATGAGTTTAGTTACACATAATTGAGGAAGAAAGTCAAAAGAGTTGAGTTTGTGGTCTGCCCAGAATATGCGTGAATGAGCCAAGAGAGCTGCCAATGAGGAGAAAATATGTTTAAATATGTGTCTCTAACAAAAACCTAATTTCCTAAAATATAGCTACCAAAATAATAATAATGTTAATATATTGTTCCAACAGTAAAAACTAATACCTAAATTTATGCGTTTTTTGTCCAAGATGCTCAAATATGAAGGCCCACTTGTTAGCAGCATGCGGCCCAATGCAATAAGTCAACCCAGTTTTTACATCCCTTATGACATGAGCAGTCAGCAACAAAATGCACCAAAACAACACTATTTCTTTACGTTTCACCAAATATTCACCTAAACGACAAAAAACGCAAACAAAACATAAAAACACATAAATAACAATAATTTATAATACCAAACAAACATAAAATGCAACATAAAACATGCATAGAATGCAACCTATTAATCATAAAACATAACCCATTGGCTCAGATATTCCAACGTTATGTCTAGTAGGGAAGACACCCATGCGTAAGTTAAGTGCCTCAAAAGACCATACCCTTGATTTGTTCATCATGAACGAGCAGCCACACTGCAAACTAATGGTGCATCATCAACCTTACCACATCCAATTCGTGATCAACACATCATTTTAACCCACCATATAAATACTACTCTATGAAAGATATGAGATAAAATTTTGCAAGCAAAGAATCTTATTATAACAACTCTCTCTTGCCCCCCTACCCCTTCCCTTTCCAATCACGTTCCTGACAAGACACTCAATTATGTTATTTACAATAGACATTGACTTAAGCATCGAAAATAACTCTTAAAATATCATGAGGTCCCCTTCTAATCATTTGTTTGTGATCGCAGGATCTAACTGGGATTCCTTAACTCACGATAGCATTCTCTAAGACTTATCAATTGGTTCCCACCATGTTGGCCATGTAGATTAGGGGTGAGTACGGATCGATTTCGGTTCGGATATTTGGTGATCTCCGAAACCAAATCAAAATTTAGAGATTTGGTTTTTCCCAGAACCCAAACCAAATCTCCGAAATTTCAATTTGTTTCAGAAATTATGAGATATTAGTTCGATTAAAATGGTTCAGTTCCGGTTCAGTTATCAGAGTTTTTTTCCCAATAAAATTCAACTTCAATACAGAAATATCCAGTAATCATATCTTAAACATACAAACAAATTACGCCAACATAAAATTAAATTCCAAATACAATCAATGGAATTATATATAGAAAAAACACTTCAATTGATGTTCTTGTAGTTGTTGTTTCTATTGAAGTTGTCGTTGTAGTTGTTTCTGTTGCAGCTGTCACTACTATTGTCAAACGTCTTCTGTATATGTGGATTAAGATATTAGCATATTGTAACTTATAATTTCAGTAAATGCATCAAATGCATGTCATTTGTCTTGCTCACACAAACATTAAGGGAGCACACAAAAGATTAAAAATTTTCTCACTTGTATTAATGAATTAATTAAACAGCTAATAATATACACACAACTCACTTTTCAAGGAACAAACTTATGAATCTATTCCAGTAAAAAAAAAGTGAGTCATTTATTAGCAAGTTAAGAATCTCACTAAAAACACATATCAGAAAGACATCAAAGGTGAAATGAAATCAAGACTCAGCATGGAAGCCAACCCAATAATTCGTAAAAGATATGCACCTCAATATCTCACTGTTATATACTTCCAATAGTACGACAAAGAGACGCATTGCTCCTGTGGAAGCCATGTTCCCAAGTCCCTACCAGCTGTATAAGCACCAGCATTTTCAGAAAATTTAGATTAACAAATTTACAAAAATAGATCAGCAACTCACTTATAATTCTCACTGCTCTATTTAAACATATCCATGTAAAAACTCACAAAGTGCAGCTACTGGAATATGTACCCAACCAAGTAGTTATCATTCTGATATTAAAACAAATCAGGCTATCCATTCCATGGAATACTTTACTTAAACAAATGTTTATGACTGCCATTCTCTGCACCATACTAAAAATGGTGTTTCATTCAAATCTTCAGTGAATTCAACTTATCATTTCACTTTTTGTTTTTTTGGAATAAATTATCATTTCACTTAATTCCCATAGATCTATATCAAATCATAACTTCCAAATGCCAGTGA